>VDFB02212089.1:44380-161853 GCA_007258455.2 Sequoia sempervirens
AATCTTCTTACAAAATTTTCTTCCACCTCATCAAGATCATCCTAATCAAGTTCATCATTCTTCTACTTCTTGGTGACTTTAAAAGAATTTTCTTTCCTTTTAACATCTTTGTCAAGTTCTCTTAATTCAAAAGTAGTTAAAGCACCAAATATTTGATCTCTAGTATATTGATCCAAATTTGAGGTTCCTCAATAGCAAAAACTTTAGCATTATAAGATTTAGGAAGATTTCTCAATACCTTTTTAACAACTTCACTTTCCTCTAGTTTTCCACCAAAACCATTAATGGCATTGACAATTTCATCCACTTTGAGCATGTAGCTTGCAATATCTTCATCTTATCACATCCTTAGGTTTTCAAATTTGGCTTTGAAATTCTAAATCTTTGCTTGCTTGACCTTATCATTTATAAATGCTCTGCAACTTTGTCTAGATCTATTTAGTATTTTTGAGGCTTATCACCTTCACAAGTTCTAAATCATAAATCCCACTCAAGATAGCATTCCTTTCTTTGTTATTATTCTCATAATTCTTGGTCTCATCATCACTTGTTAGAGGAGTAGTTGGCATAGTGTATGCATTTTCAATTGAATTCCAAACACCAAAACCTAATGAGACAAGAAAGGCTTCCATCTTAGCTTTTTAGAAAGCCTAATTTGATCCATCAAACATAGGAACTTTGAAACCATTCTTGTGCACCATCTAGATCTACCTCAAGAAGTTAATCTTATTCAAAGAACCATGACTCTAACACCAATTGTTAGACACATAGGAAAAATAAGAGGGGATTGAATCAGTTGTACATTAAAACCTTCAAGCCCTCATTAATCTTCAAACCCTTATTAAGCATTACATGAATTTAAACAAACTAAAACATCAACACATCAACAACCATATATAATAAAACACCATATTTATGTAAAAAAACCTAATCAAGGAAAATGATGAATTAATAAATCAATAAATTGATTTATTTATGCAAGTGGGAAAAGCTAGAGGATGTGATGGGTGATTAGATTAGCATTAATCATGGATTTATTAATTAAGATGAGGATTAGGGGTTTTGACCCATTTGACTTAGATTTAGGGATTTAAACCATGATTTTTCATTTGCTCAATAAAGTCTTTGAACTACGGGTCTGACGTCAGATCATCTATCGTTAGATCATCATCATCATCATCATCATCATCATCATCTATTGTCAGACCATCATCATCTATCATCATTGCATTTATTCAAGGTTCAACATGACTAACTAAGCTTAACATCGAACTATGAGTCTCTGAGCCTTGAACATAGGCAAGGTTGATCTTTGATCATCCCTTGAGACAATTAGGTCAATCCTTTAGGTATATGTCATAGTAAACTAACATTTCATCACGTATATCTTCATCTGTAAATCGGTCAAGTCATCAGTCGAACTACGTGGTCTATGTGTGTATAACGTAGGCATGGCTAATCTATTGATCAGCCCCAAAGGCCCTTAGGATAGGTCCTTAGGTTAGTCCCTTGGAAAAAATCTCAAAAAACCCCAAAAACATTCAAAAATTGAAAATAAAAACATTTGAAAATATCAAAAAATACCAAAAAATAGCCTCAAAACATTGCAAAACTCCAAAAAAATCCAAATATTTGAAAAAATCCATCCATCTCATCTCGCTTACACCCGCAATAACATCACTCATAATAAACGATCGTCATCCTCAACCTTTGGTGAAATAGTTAGAAACAAGTCTAGCAGGTGAAAAGTAAAAACTCAAAACGTCAAGTCACAGGTCTAAGTCAATACGTAAACAAGTCAGTCAACTCTTTGTGTCAACAACCTATTATCCAATCAGTCATGTTTTAATCATCTGATAACATCATGTCCTAGGATGTATCCTTCCTATAATGGGAATTATTTATCAGAAATAACACTTTGGATAAATGAAATGACATGCCGCCATCCACTAACATGTCCTAAGATGTATCCTTCTGACAATGGGCATTATCTTTTGGAAATAGTTTTGGTTCTTATCCTTCAAAACAAATTTCCTTTTGGTTAGCAGTATTGAAGAACATCATCTTGTTTGTTTACTTTATCTTGGTCTTTTTGACTTATCTCTTTGTGCTTATTCCAATAACCTCTTGATGATGTCCAAACAAATGGATTTAGAGAGATAGGAATGGGGAAACAATCGTTATCTTTTATTTGATGTGCTTGTTGGACGTTCTTGTAAAATAACCTTGGCAAGTACTTGCTTTGTTAGATATGTATGGAGGGTGTTCTGGGAAACTTGTTGACTATTGCATTGATAGGTTATACCTTTCCGTATTTTGGTCCGAGGTGTTTGAAACTTCTAAAGTGCATCCTAGCAAGGTTTTCGTATGTCAGGTGTGAACAAGAATACTCTTATTTTTTTGTCAAGTCAAAGTCCATCACACTAAGTGCAACACCATCTCGATTCTTTATACCTTGATCCATCGTGCTTAGGTGTGTTATCAAACATAAGGTAAGTAGCCCTTTTAAAATCCCAATTCTTAATAAGCAAATCATTCATCATCATCTATCATCATCATCATCATCATCATCATCTCTAATAAAGTCTCGTCAGATCATGGACTTGTTGGATCCTCTTGTCATCATCTCATTTCTTTTTTCTTCTCTCTGCACTAACATAACATCACCGATGCACCCATCTTGCATCCATCTTGCATCCAAAAATCATTAGCATACATAAATCTCATAATCATAGCATATCACATCATCGTATCATCCATCTCACATGCATTGCATCATCATTTTAAGTTGTTTAAGATAATATAGATTGGTTATTCTAAGCATCTTAAAAAACCATCTCATTTGCATCATCATCATAACCGTCCATCTTGAACCTCTTTATCGTGAGATCAACCCTCAAATTGAATCGTTTCGCTCGATCTATTGAGGGGGCAATGTACTAGTGTACTTCTTTCTGATGGGGCATCCCAAAAAAATCATAATTTTTTTGAATTTTTTTATTGCAGAAAGTTTATTCTTTGAACCAATGCAGCAAGTACATTACTTCAAAGAGGGACAAAATGTAGACATGCAAAATTGGCATAATGCATTTGATTAGGTCATATTCATCCATTCATCAAATAATTTAGGTCTATTTAATTTAATCTCTAAGGATCGTCCATTTAAATTGAATAAATTAACTTTAATTAATTTAAGCCTATCATCATCCTTTTAATTAAATAAATCAAAACCTTTATTTAATTAAATATGAAATCACATTTCATCTCCCTTTGATTTAATTTAAATCCTTAAATCTAAGTCAAATGGGTCAAAACCCCTAATCCTCATCTTAATTAATCAAATCCATGATTAATGCTAATCTAATCACCCATCACATCCTCTAGCTTTTCCCACTTGCACAAATATTAATTCATCATTTTGTTTCAACATGGCATCTTTGAGGAATATTCTCCAAGTTTTAAATCTCCCCCCAAGTTGACATGTACATCCAACAAGGCATTTATGATCTCTTACATGTCTCTGGGAAAGGTCAAACTCAGCATTTAACTCTCAAATTCAAATTTCAAAACTCCCCCTCTTTGGCACATTGACCAAAATGTGCTCATTCCTCAACCTCTCACATGATGACAAGTGGCATCTTTTCATTGGTGGATCTTTAGTCCCACATCCTCCATGTTTGGAATTATTTTATCCTTCTTGGCTATAAATAGAGAGTTCCTCTATTGCTTTAATCCTCCACAATCTTAGTATTTTTGTAATACACACATCATCTTGCATCTTGTTCACCATATCTTCATAGAATTTCATATCATCTTCATCATGGAGCTTAGCAAAGGATTGGGAAAGGGCTTCTTTCCACATTGAAGAAGCACCAATCCACCATAAGATGCTGGTTTGATCATTAGAATAATGTTTCCTTGTGTTTTGTTTGCTTTTTGCTTCTTTTCCATTATTCTTGTGTTCAAATGAATCTTATAGGGAATCTTTTGTTTGCTTTGGTTCACTAACAAGGCTAAGGGCTTTTTGTTTTCGAGAAAATGCAGATTTAAGGTTCACAACTTTTTAACCTTGCCTACATTGACCCACGGTGGGCGCCAATATGTGAACCCCAGATCTGCATTGTTTCAAACCATGACCACAACTAGCTAAAATAAGCAAACCTCAGATTCCCTATAAAATTCATTTGAACACAAGAATAATGGAAACAAAGCATGAAAGAAAATTAAACACAATGAAGCATTATTCAAATGACCAAACCAGCATCTTATATGGGGATTGGTGCTATTTTGATGTGGAAAATAGCCCTTTTCCAACCCCTTTTGATAAGCTCCTGATATGTTGATGATCAAGATGATGAGTTGTGGAGTGGACAAAATTAGCTCTCCATTGAAGAGAGTAACTTCTCATGAGGATTGTGGGTGATTTTTTGAAGGATGAAGCTTCCATTTATAGACTCTCAAGTTGAAAGAGTGCTCAAAAGAGAGCAATGTGGAATAAAGATTTGGAAAATAAGAAAGAGCCACTTGTCACCTTGTGAATGGTTGAGGAATGTGCAAGTTTTGGTCAATGTGCCAATAAATGAGATTGGTTGGCCTTTTCAAATTTAAATTTGGCTTGTTGTAGGGAGAAAAGGAAACTTTAATGCCAAGTGGGGGCCATGTAAGAGGGAAGTTATTGCCATGTTGGAAGGGACAAGTCAACTTGCTTTCAAATTCAAACTTGAGGAATATTCTCAAAAGATGCTTTGTTGAGGAAAATGATGATTTTAATAAATGAATTAAAATGCTTTATTGGTGCAAGTGGGAAAAGTTAGAGGATGTGATGGGCGGTTAGATTAGATTAATCATAGTTTGATTAACTTAGATGATGATTAGATGCTTTTGACCCATTTGACTTAAATACTTTGATTTATTTAAATCAAAAGGGATGGAATATGAATTTGAGATTTAATTAAATAAATTTTTGTTTATTTAATTAAAAGGGGAATGTAAGATAAAGGTTGATTAATTTGAAGGAGATGAACTTAGAAGATGGTTTATGAAAGATGGAATGTTAGGATGTGATTAAAATTGATTTATTTAAATGAGGTAATGATAGGCTTAAATAAAGTTAATTTATTCAATTTAAATGGATGATCCTTAGAGATTGAACTAAATGAGCCTGATTTACCTGATGAATGGATTTAGTGAGCTTGATTTATTTAATGAGCAGATGAATGTGATGCTAATTAAGAGCACAATGCTAATTTTATGTGTCTACATTTTTTCCCTCTTTGAAGCAATGTACTTGCTGCGTTGGTTCAAAGAATAAACTTTCCGCAATCAAAATTCAAAAAAAATCTATTTTTTTTTGGATGCCCCAGCGAAAAGAAGTACACTAATACATTGCCCCCTCGAGAGATCGAGCGAAACGATTCGATTTGAGGGTCAATCTCGCAATAAAGAGGTTCAAGATGGATGGTTATGATGATGATGCAAATGAGATGGTTTTTTAAGATGCTTAGAATAACCAATCTATATTATCCTAAACAACTTAAAATGATGATGTAATGCATGTGAGATGGATGATGCGATGATGTGATATGCTATGATTATGAGATTTATGTATGCTAATTATTTGTGGATGCAAGATGGGTGCATCAATGATGTTATGTTAGCGCGGAGAGAAGAAAGAAGAAATGAGATGATGACAAGAGGATCCAACAAGTCCATGATATGACGAGACTTTTATTAGAGATGATGATGATGATAGATGATGATGAATGATTTGCTTATCAAGAATTGGGATTTTAAAAGGGCTACTTACCTTATGTTTGATTACACATGTAGACACAATGCATCAAGGTATAAAGAACTAGGATGGCATTATACCTAGTGCGATGGACTTTGACTCAACAAATAGATAGGATTATTCTTGTTCACACTTGACATACAAAAACCTTGCTAGGACGTACCTAACAAAGAAAGTATTCGCCAAGTTATATTATAAGAACGTCCAACAAGCACAACAAATAAGAGGATAATGATTGTTTCCCCATTCCTTTCTCTCTAAATCATTTTGAGTAGACAACATCGAGAGGTCATTGGAATAAACACAATAAGATAAATCAAAAGAAAAGATCAAGTACACAAGCAAGTCAATGTTCTTCATAGCTCTAGCCAAAGGGATTTGTTTTGATAGGATAAGAATCCAAGGTATCCAAAATGATGCCCATTGTCGAAATGATATATCCTAGGACATGCATTGTATAGGATGATGATGGGTTTTTAAGTTGATTGATAGGCTGTTGATTTAAGATTGACTGACATGTTTGAAAACGATCAAGAGTTTGATTTTTCATTTAATGGTTTGTTGTTTCGATTTTTATTTTACATTTGAAGTTTTCTTTTTCCAATTTCTATGGTTGTTTCTGTTTGTTTTGCCAAAGGATGGGTGATTGTTTATTGCGGGTGAAGGAGAGATGGGGACGAATGATTTTTTTTCAAATATTTATATTTTTTGATGTTTTTGAAATGTTTTGAGGCTATTTTTTGGTATTTTTTGATATTTTCAAATATTTTTGGATTTTGTGTGATTTTTCAAATGTTTTTGGGTTTTGTCATATTTTATGAATGTTTTTGGATTTTGTGTTTTCTGAATGTTTTTGGATTTTGATGTCTCGGGGGCTGATCAAAGATCAACCTTGCCTACGTTCAAGGCTCAGAGACGATGTAGTTTGGATTCCATGTTTTCTGACTTTTATGAATGTTTTTGGATTTTTTGATGTTTTGGATGTTTTTGGATTTTTTCGCACGATTTTGACATTTTGGATATGGATATGTGTGATGATATCAGTTCTCTGTTTGGGATTTTGTTGAAGACCAAGCTGAGGTTGACTAATCCAATCAATGGATTGATGATGATGATAACATTGTTGAGGATACACAACAATGAAAGGATTTGATTGATCAGGATTGATGACAATAACATTGTTGAGGATGCACAACAATGCAAGGATAGTGTTAAGCAACACAAGGATTGGGATGGATATACCAAGATGATGATAGATTGATGATGATAACATTGTTGAGGATACACAAAAATGCAAGGATAATGTTGAGAAACACAAGGATTGGGAAGGATATCCCAGGATGATGATGGATTGATTGGATTTGATTGATCAGGATAATAAAGCTTGATTTGGAATAAAAGTTGTTTCAAATGATTGGATGTGACATTTGAATGGTGTGTTAGATGCGAATGATAGTGACTGTTTGGATTGATGTTCGATGAAAGATGAAGACTGATAAGGAATGTCTTCTTGTAAAAATATGCCATGGGCTAGTGCTTTTGATTTTGCATCACAAATGCTTTGACCAATTTTTTTTCACATTTTCCAATGTTCGGATCACCACATAAGTTGGAGGGTATAGATCAAGATTTATTCTTGAAGAAAGATGTAAATGTCTATCCCCAGTGTCTAGCAATGTATGGAATTCCATGGATGGATGCTCGGATAGGTGTATGGATGGATGGATATGGAAAGCATGCAAAGGATGGAAAGGATTATTTTGTGATAAGATAAGGTGTTTGAATGGATAAAGAATGCTCATTGGATAATGCTTCATGGCTCAGATAATGTTGCATAGGATAGGATCAATGAAAACGGCCCTTGTCAAGATGTTTACCATAAGCAAGCATAAAGTGTTCACCAAAGTTTTTCAAGATCAAGATAACTCAAACTATGGATGTAGATGTATGAAAACGGATTGGATAACTGGTTCATGGATGGATGGATTCATTATAGATGAGATGGATGGAATGTTGGATTTACTATGGATGGGATGAGATGCTTTCACTTGAACTGGCTCATGTAGATGTTCAATTCTACACATGACGCCTGTTTTCCAATTTTTCATCATGTTCTTGCCCAAAGCACCACCGTAGTGGTTTTCACTAGAGGACAATTTTTTTCTTTACTATTTTCATGATTTTTTTGATTTTTTTGGATTTTCACATTTTGATTTTTTTTTATTTTTTGAAAGATTTTAAGCTCATGTTGAACCACTTGGTGGTGTTGATGTAGATGCTTCTGTCATAATGTGCCATCGATATCCTACTTCAAGAAGCTGCTTTGCCAAGATACATGCACTTGAATGCAACTTTTGAGATTCTTGATCTGCTTTATTGATACCGGAGTTAACTTTGTCTTGGTGCACACATCGCAATAGAGTGCCTTCTAAATCCTTATGATGAAGGGTCGTTGCCAATACATGGTCAATGTGAGAATTGGATATCATGCATGGGGGCATGGATGGAGTGTGTTTAGGGATAAAACATGGATTGGTTGATAGTTTAGAACCTTTGATTCTCCAAAATTGGGTAGATGAGAAATGATGGGTGGATACGAAAGTGTGCATGGAATTAGGACCAACTATTTGATACACATTGTACATCACTTGAGAAGCTTGCTTTTGCTTTTGTGGACATATTTGATGGATACTTTTCCATTCTTTTATTTTTCCCCATTGTTTCTTTGACTAATGGAGTTTGATAGGGATAATCTTTCTTTGTATTCTTTGGTATCCATGTGTATTTGATTTGTCCATTATTCTTCTTTGCTTCTTTTCCTTTGATAATGTTCTTTGTGCTTTGATTCAAATATTTCTTTGGATGTTGGTCCCAATTCGTGGATGGGGTGATGGGTGGAAGAAGATTCATGATGTGACTAGTTGTAGTATTGGCATCAGTTTCATCATAAGGATTCTTTGTGCTCCCTATGTTGAAGTTTTCTTGAGATGAAATTGCCCCCAATATGGTGGTAGTAGTACCTTCATGCTTTGATTTTGCATGTTCCAAGAGCTCTTGTTTAGAATGCATTCTCTAATAAATGACCATTGCAAATGATGTTATTTCAATTTGCTGCTCTGTTGACTCTGGAATATTCGGTTCTGTGTGACTTGTTTCCTTGAGTGGATAATGTTGGATATCTTTATTCATGATGTCCTCAATCTAAGTTTGGGATATATCTAATCCTAATGTTGACAACTCAGTTTGACTATACGAATCAATAATCTGCTCTTTTTGTGTTATAATGTCAGGAGTAACGGAATCCTATTCTGAATGAAGATCATCTACATGTCCATCCATGCAAAGCATCTCATCAGTAGATGGAGGAGTATGTGCTATGTGGATATGATCATCATTTGTGACATCTTGTATAGATAGGAGAGTGTCCATTAGATCGTTATAGTATCTTGGAGATACAAATTCTTGATCTTGAATAATTTTGGAATCACCTTTGACATGCTTTGGATCAATTTCTTGACATGGGTCAGTTTCAAAGGATGGATTTCTTATAAAAGGTTCTTGGATGTCGTCATTAGGCATGGGAATTGGCTCAATATCCTCTTCATTTTTTAGTGGACTTGGATCCAATGTTGATTTGAGGATTCCTTCAATATCTACAACCATGAGGTCAAAGGATGTCAATCTATCTTGGAAAGGACCATTGCTAGACTTTCGTGAAATATGTTGATCATGCTTTGGAATGAATTCTTGAGATATGTCCTCTAACTCATTAGGTGATGAAGAGACAATTTTGACATGATCATTGGCCGAATCCTAATCATTGTCCCCAATAGTTATCATTCTTTTTGCTTGTGTTTGTTGGGCAGCTTGGGTAGCTTGCACAAGTTGGGAGGCTTGGGTAGCCTGAGCAACTTGTTGAGCAACTTGGTACTGTTGGAGTGATTTTTGGCAGGCTTGGTAAGCTTTTAGTGCATTACCATATTGGCTTGCTATGTTTGGTTTAGGTGGTAGTGGTGGCGGATTCAGAATTGTGTTGGATACAGTTACAAGTGGTTGAGATATGCTTGGAGTGATCATGGTAGTGAGGGGTTGAGATGTTATGGGTGTGAGAGTGGTGGTTAGAATGATTGAAGTGATAGTGATGGTTGGAATGAGTGAGGTGATAGGTCCTTGGGAGACTATGTTTTGATTTTTCAGGATTGACGGTGTTGTTTGATTGGATACCATCTATTGTTGTGATATCAATGGTATATTTGGAGGATTTGATGCAATTATTTGATTGGTGCTTGATGGATTTCCTTGGATCGATTGATTTTGGACAATATTCTGATTTGGGATGATGTTTAGATTTGGCATGATAGGTTGAAATTGAACATTGTTGATGTTGGGAATCATATTGCCTTGATTTAGGTAACTTTCATTTTGCTTGGTGTTACCTTGACTTGGACTAATACACGGATTCGTTAACATCTTGTTTGGACTTTAAGCAATATTTGTATGATTTGCAAACATATCCATCCCAAAGTTTACTAAGTTTGGATTCAAAATGTTCAAGTTTTGTAAAATTGTACTTGGTACATTCACATTTGACATTTTGGGATTTGATGGGATGACGTTGTTCATTTGAAGACTCATGCCTTGATTGTTCAGTTGATAGATTTGTAGGTTTGGGCTTGGATTTAAATCTACGATCGAGAAAGGTGTTCCAAAATTTTGACTAGGCATACTCACATTTGTTGTACCATTGATGTTTGTAGGAGACAACGATCCCATGCATGGATTGTATAAATGTGAGTTTTGATAATCAATCGGCATTGTAAGGCTTTGAAAGTTCATTTAATTTGGATTATTCATGATGTATGGGTCAAGTTTATATTCTATGTTTTTCTTGTGTTGAGGTCTAGTTTGGACCGTAAAATAAGGATCAATTTTCAAGAATCTGGGAGGTTAACCTCTAATTCTTTGGGTTGATCCAAACTCTAGGTACAAAAAAGAAAGTCTAAGATTTTAAGGATCAAAATGATGGTGATGAGATATGAAAGATGGACGACTGGTGAATGATTTGGAATTCTTAGGAAACCTTGAAGAGGATACTAAACTTTAGGACTTGGATTGATGTTTTGATTTGATTTGGATAGTGAACTCATAAACTCTAAGAGATTGGAGGTTGTCCTAGAGTAAATTTATCCACAAGATGCTAATTTGACTAAATGTGTAACAAAGGATTCATCTAGACAACCAAACAAGATGATTTTTATTTGGTTCAAATGATTTGCCCCAAAGTTTAACATGAGGGATTTTTTCAAGATTTCCAAGAATTGTTTATGAGATGATTTTGATTTGATGTTTGGGGGATGGATGAAAGTTTTGATTTTGATCCTAAGAGACTTAGAGAGATTTTGTTTACTATACCAAGATATTGAAGAACATTCTTTTCTCTAAGAGTAGTTCAAAACCAAAAGACCAATGTTCGAAAGACAATAAAAAAATAAAAAAGCACATGTGTGTGGTCCAATTTGTTATCTTTGCTTTAATTACTTATTTTTACCAAAAACACACGCTTGATTATGTTTCAAACTAAATGTCCAATGTCACAACTTATTTTCATCCCACAAAGTGCTATGTGGAAGTTTCAAGAAATTAGGACAAGGGTTGCCTAATGTTGACCTTTGTAAGAGAAAATTAAGATTTAAACCCAATTACTTAGAAACCTCTAGAGATGTAATCCCTAGGGTAAGCAACAGCTCTTGGGTTTTGTCAAAGGTATTTACTCTATCTAAGGGGTTTGAAATTTTGATTCTCATGTTAAATGACTATTTCCCAATCTTTTTGAATCAAGCAAGTGTTTTGACTCACAAGCAATATAACATCCTAGCTCAATTGGTATGTTTTTCTTGGTGGGCTTGGCTCATGCCCTTCATAGTACAAGAGATGATTTTACATGCAACCAAGGAAAAAATATAAAGGTATGTTAAGAATGAAGTCTTAACCTCTATATTTTAACCAAGATCGGACATGGAAAGTAACTTCTTGGAATCTGAGTTCCAATGCACCACTTTGATAAACTCGTTGGATGGACCGGTTGCCTAATACAAACAAGGTTCTTAATGACGGGAGATCGGGGACATGGCACCTTGCGAGCGTCCAACAAGCCACTTGTTATGCCTTGAATACAAGCTCCAAATTTTTCTTGGAAAAGTTGGGGACCCCCTCTTCTTTTCTTCTTTTTGTTTTCTCTGTCTCTATCGGATCCGGAATCGGAACAGAAACTTTTCCAAGGTTCCTATTTCTGGTTCTGTCTCGATCCCGGCTCTCCCACTTCGTCCGGGTGTCGTCCCGACTCTAACTCCGCCTTCTCTGTTGTTTCTCCTTTGTTTTGTTGGTTGTTTTCAAAAAACTCTTGGGTTGGCATGTCCTCTCGTTTGTTGGTCGTTTCCTTGTGTTTTGTTTGTTTGCTCGTGCAGAAGCGGAACCGACCTTGGAACGAAAGTATGAAATTTCAAGTTTCCATTTTATGTTCCCATCCCGACTTCGTCTCTACTCATTTCCTTTCTCCTCGTTCTCTTTGTTCCTTTGGACCGGGTCTAGTGTCTCCTCTGGTCCTACTTCCCTTGTGCTAGTATGTTTTGTTCTTTGCTTTTTTTTCGAGACCGGATCCGAACCTAGAATCAAACTTCAAACTTTGTGAAGTTCCATTTCGGTTTTGTCTCTACCCCATCCTCTTGTGTTGTGTTTTGGTCGTTGTCCTTTTGTTGAAATCAGAACCGGAGTGGAAGTTGAATGTGGGAACTAACAATTAGTTCTAATCCAGTTCCCATTTCGGTCCCGCTTCGGACCTTGTTTTGGTTCTTATCCAATTCTGATCCCAGCCCTGAGCCCACCTCAATTCTTTTCAAAGCCCGGACCATATATGAAACTGCACTAAATTAGAATGTGTCTCGTTCTCATTTCGTTCCACCCCCGCAGCCTTTTTGGAATCAGACCCAGGTAGGATCCTGAACCAGACATAGGATGTGTCTACGTTCTAACTTTGTTCCCATCCCACCAAGGCTAAGGTTCTAAGTCAAACACAATTTCTCTTATGCTTCCACATGCAAAGGAAAATGAAAGGTGCAACATTTATTTCTTCTCCACACCAGAATGGTCCTACCTCCCACACTCATCTGGACCCAGATCTGCACTACACTTGCACCAGAAAAAAAACATTCCTAGTTTGTGGATGGTCGTGATTCCAATTGGAAATGGCTCCCATTTCGTGTGATGTTTGATGAGGATGCCCTAAGGAGATAATGTCTCATCGAATGCAATGAGTGCAAGCTGAAATGGATACCAAGCATATCCAGACCCGTGTCAAAGGAAGAATGGAAAAAAATATATATGAAAGCACAGCCAATGCATCCAAAACGATGAAATAGAGACAAGGAGCTATGACTAAAATTGCACTGAATGAATTTGATGGGATTACCAATTAATTAATTTCATTATTAATTGATTATGTCAGTATAGTAAAAATGGTTAAAATCAATAAATTGATTATGCATTCATGACGATTTGCAGGTATTTTCTAGATTCGGGGAGCAAGCGGCAGATTCTAAATCCATACAAGATATGAATATGAATGTTATTTAATTTTGAGATAACATTAATTCAAAAAGAGATTTATAAATAGTTCAACTATGGTGGTTAAATTTCTATCATTTACACATTTAGTTGAAATGTTTTAAGATTCATTTAATTTTTAGAATTAATTAAATGTTATGAATTTAATTAATTTTATTAATTAAATTGATACTTGTATATGTCTACAGGTACTCTTGTGCAATAAAGAGGAGATACAAAACTAATGTGCAAAGGAGGAAATTGCTACAAAGATCTTTGAACTTGTAGTGAACTGAGCATTTCATGGAGTTATTTCTGGAAAGATGTTGTTGCTTATGGTGCAAAAGGAAGAACTCAGAGTTGTAGCTGAAGGATGCAGTTGTTAACTGAAGCTAGACTAGATGATGAAGTTTCAACTGAAACTAACTAAGAGCAAACTAAAATTAGCTAATGACAAACATGAGATGAAACAGAAAGTTATCTTTCTAATTTAATTGTATGCACAAATTCTATAGCTTTTTGATGTTTCAGTTCTAGAGGAAATTATGGAATTATGAGCTATTAATTTTCAAATTAAGCTCATTGTAAAGGGTTGGTTAGACACTTAGGGAAAATAGGTTAGAAGTTTTACAGCTTAGTAGATTAGATTTTTACAGTAGGATAGTTAATGGAGTTTTCTACAATTCTTAGTTTAGCTGAGATAATTTGAAGGCATGGGTTTTTGTACACTAGTGATCTTGCCAAATTTGTAAATGTTGCTTATCTGTTTCAATGATAGTAGAAGCAGCCAGACTTAAACCTACTTTAGGTTATGCTCTAGAATGATGTTTGTTTTATTAATCATTTGATTTGGAAAGCTTTCAAGGAATGGAATTCTATCTTTTCTTTTGTTTGAATGATAATTTCCAACTTGCCATTAATGTTTGCACTATGAATGAGTGACTTTGTATTTGTTACTGTATCTAAGGGTTATTTTCAGGTTAGTTAAATTATCAAATCAATAAATCATATGAAACCCAAGGAGCCTATCAAGAACAATTATACCTGTCATTCGTAGGAGTTTCCATGATTCACCTTGATAGTACCTTCTAACTTGTTGATGGTTGCCCTCAGATTCAACGTGCAGGAAATCTAAAAATAAAGACTAAGTCCTACACAAGCTTTGAAGGATTTAAATAAAACTATGCCTATTCCTATGACAATATGACTCTAAAATTCCAAATAACTCTATGTATTAATGCGTCAGAATAACGAAATTCATGTGTCTAATCTAAAAATGAGAGCAAAATAGAATTTTATAGAAAATGCAATTTTGAAAGGACAGACGAGATTGACTTTCGTCGGAAACCTAAAATCAGAGGACAAGATTTAATCTGATAATCCCTAATCAGGGTTAAGTAAAAATCATTAAATGAGTGGTCGAGATGTTATTTGAGAAAATCAAATCGGCGGTGGAGAATAAATGAGATAATTAATTAGAAAAATAAAGATTTTCAAAAATCAAGAAGATAAAGACTGCCTGATTTGTGAGATTCAAAAAATCAAGAAGATAAGAGTTGAACTAAAGATCAGATTTGGAAAATCAATAATTTTCTCAATTAATTGATTTTTGGAAGAAAGTTACCATTTTGAATTAAATTAATTCAAAATATGGATTTTATGAGATAATAAATAATCGATTTTCAGATTATTTACTAAAATGAACCGACAGTTAAGAATGTGAAATCATTTTAAATAATTAATTTATTTAAAATGAGAGAAATGTTAAATTTGGTAATTAAATAATTAAAGATAATTATTTAATTTAGAAGATAAGATTAATGATTAAATAAATTAATAAACTCATTTAATCATGAAAATTAGTGACATATTAAATAAATAAATGAAATTCATTTATTTAATAATCAAGAAGAATAAATGAATAAAGATAATTAAATAAATTTAGACATTTATTCAATTAGAGGAAGACTTAGACAATTAATGATGTATTAAATATATTTATTTATTTATTTAATAATCATGAAGAATAAAAGGGCATGAATTATTTAATCAATAGTCGAATATGGACCAAGGACATAATTAAATGTCATAATTATGCTAGGACGAAAGTGGTAAAAATAGAGCTTGTAGGCCTAGGTCATTTTCAACTGTCTACAAGGCTTTACAACCCAAAATGAACTAGAAAGATGCACCTCTCATGTGTTGATACAATTTTGGAGATGCTTAATTAGTATTCAAACTTTACACCCTTCATTATTTGCTCATTTTACATCAACTACTTCCCTTCTAATCACAACTTTTCTTTCATTACTCGCTCACTATTTCTTATATCTCTTCTATGTTGTCTATCATTCACACACTCTCTCTCTCTACTCTTCAGAAATTGTTCACCATATATTTATATCTGATCTCTATCGCAAGCATCAATTAGGTCAGCCTAATTAGATGCAACTCAATTTTAAAAGATATCAATTGTTAGCTCCAATAGATCACAAAATATTTTCAAAATGCAATTTAACCATTAGCACGTTACATTATGTCGACTCAGACCAAGAAACATATCACACATAAGTTTTCATATCATATCAGAATTAACTTAACAAGTCGGCCAGGAATAGTCTTCAATGCAACCAGAATAATGTCACTTTTTCGTACAAGCACCAGAACATGAAATAACCTAATCATCCATGCATTTAACATCCATAAGTAATTTCCCAAAACCACAATAAAAAATTGTCAACTGCAGAGAAATGTGATCTAGAATACCGGAGAGGCACCAAAAATATCGGATCAACCACTAGAGAAGATAAGTCAGTTATACACACCAGTTTTAGAGTATCAGACCAAGCTACCAACATCTACCAGCATGGTGACACCAATGACAACATATATATAACCTACTCATTCTTCCAACAATCTCCCCTTTCTCATTGATGACAACATGTAAAAAAAAATCTCCTTTTCTCAAAAATTTTTAACTTTCTCCACTATATCCAACACTCTCCGGGCCTTTGAAATCAATGGAAAAGGGTTCCAAAAAATGAGTGTAAACATGGTGACATTAAAATTTCAAAATATTTCAAAAATCCTCAACAACTTCCAACAATCCAGAGCTTTTAAGCAAACAAAAATTAAGTGAAGATGGCATTCTTCACCTGGAAAACCTTCTTATACTTTTCCTTGAGAACTGGATACAACTTCTTCCAATTGAATACACCAGACTCCAATCTTGTGCATGTACTTTCCAATAATCTTAACAGATTAAAAGAGGGTGACCAAGCTGCAACGAAACATTGTCTCTCAAAATCTTCTGCATCAATAAGAATTTTGGAAAGATGCTCTAACCGGACTTCAGTAATTTCTTTAAGTAGCCTAAAGGTCTTTGTCACATCATCTCTTTTTCTTTGTGTAATGATTAGTTCACCTGTAGTTCACCAAATCTTATTCTTTGCTTCCCTTATTTATCTTCAAATATAATGAAATTATTTTCAATGTTGTTTACTTTAGCTTCAATCGCTTCAATTCTGGTTCTGAAATTATCTACAGTTACAGGCCACCGAAGACAATACTTGTAAACATCTAAAATTTTTTTAATACACTTCTTTGTTTCCACAATCAATCTAGACAATCTTTGCTTGGATTTTTCACATCTTTCAACCAATATTCCCATCTTATGTCCTTCCGGACCTTCATGCAACATCCTTTCCTCAACAATCTCAATCAAATTTTCTGGAAAGAAATAAAAAATAACAAATACTTCAATACCTTTTTGAAGTAAATGATCTACCAGAGCATCATCATTTTTAGTTTTTCAATAGGTGAGGCAGCATTCCATAGCTCACCGATATTCTTCATTTTTCCTTCAACCATCAGAGACTGGATGTCATTAGGATCAGGGGATTCAGTTCCAATCAGTGATTCTTTCTCCTTCTCATCCAAAATGTCAATGATGTCTTTAGTTATCTCTTTTCTCCTTTTCGATTATGGAGGGGAATCACTGATAAGACCCTCCAATTCTCCTTTTCCAAAGGAGGAGCCCACTTCAAATCAACTTGATGCAGATATATCAGAGCAAGGGTTTTCTTTCAAAGATGAGAAAAATGATCTACACATGTTTACATTATCTTCCAAAGACTCTAGATATCTATAAATTTTCTTTCCATTAGGGATACCAGATTCCCACATCACATTATATTTTCCTGGGAGAGAATTCAGAAAGTAAAACACCAGACACACTAGTAAGGATCCAAAATGAAAGGGATAATTCTCAACCAATGGCATTCAAACATTTTCAAGCAAATTCTCAAGCAACAAGCTACAAAAATCAAACTAATTGTTCTCCTTAACCATCATGTGGGAAATATGTACGACAATCGTTGAAGTTGAACTTTCACGGTTTCTAAAATAAATTTTGTATCAAATACCATACGCAACATACCTAACAATTGAATCAACAAGTGTATCAATCAATAATACTCTAAGATCTCTACTAATGCCAATCAGCTCCTCCACATTTTTATATTTCACAGTTTTCCTTCTAGGGAGCTCTTCAATCCTACATAATTGAATGATCGCTTTGATTGCTTCCTTTGAGATCAAATAGGATTTTTCCAAAACAATGCTTTTTTCCTTGAAATGATTCAACAAGAACAAGATAACATCTTTATCTATAACCCACAGAAATTCACTCCATAAATCCATCCCTAGGGTTTTTATGTTCTGTAATTTGACTTTGCTCAACCCTAGTTCAATTCCTTTCATTTTCCTATGATCGTATTCTTCTAATTCAAAAATTTTCAACTTCAGATGGGTAACTGCACACTATCCACTATCCATTGTTGTTCTTTCTTGAAATTCACTGAAACTTCTTCAATTTTCTTCTTTCCCTTTGCAATTAGAGAAAAGGTTTCCAAATTTCCTGATATAATCTCTTTGAATTCCTTTTAGGAATGCTTTAGGATCACTCCAAGATCATTCTAGGCTTCTGTTCAAGCTCTTCAAAAACATTATTTAACCAAAAATACTTCCAAACTCCATCTTATACACCATCAAACTTACCCTAAAACACATTAAATGTGGTAGACACCAAAAAGCTGTTAAAAGTAGTCTTCATATCACAGAAAGCCCTTATTCAGTCTACAAATCCTCATACCAACATAGTTTCCTCTGGTTCTTTTTCCAACACCTCTGAACAATCGTTCTTTACATTCCAACCACGTGGTAGCCTCTAACACACCATTCTTCTAGGGGGTTTTTATAATCTTCTGATAATACTCCCCCTAAGACCATGCTAGGTCTCAATTTTGAATAAGTCATTTGTACTGGATGAGGGAAAAGACACATCAGGAGTCTCAATTTTATCTTCTCCTTCTTTCTTCTTCCATACGTTATCCATCTCTTGCTTCATCTCTTCTTTTTCAATATTCTTTACTGATTCACTCTTCTCTTCCTTAGCATACTTCTTTCCTTTCTTATTCTTACAAACTTTAGATACATGTCCAAGTTTGTTGCAATTATAACATATCACACTTTTTTGTTTAAACTATCCTCCATTATTCCTCGATCTACACATATTTGCTTTGTGTCCAAATTTATTATAGGTATAGTAGTAGCCATTAAAGAATTGATTCATTTTTCCTTCATTAAACTTGTTTCTCATTACCCGACTAATCATTCTCACTTGAGATCTACATTATGTAGCCTTATATCCAATCTTTCCACATTCAAAACATTTTCCAGAAAGGGAACCAGAAAGCTGATTTATTCTACTCCTACATTTAGTTGCTCTATGACCATATTTATTACAAGAAAAAAAAAACCATCAAAAGAGGGGTACCTTTGTGCATTAGGTTGTCTCACAGGCAGTCTTCTTAAAAAATTCCTTCTTTGCTTCCTCTTTCCTTGATTCTTCTTCACATCTTTAGAACTTTCACTAGTATCAATTCCCAACCCACCTTTGTATTTACATGGTTTCTGTCCTACAAGTAGTTCTTCAAGTTTACCAATGCTAGATCTAAAATTTGTTTCACAGAGTTTAGCCTTCTCTACTTCCACTCTTAAGTTTACATCTCCTATTCAAGTCTAGAACATTCATCAGACTTGTTATGCACCATTGTATTCAGACATTCTTTAATCCTCTTATTCTCTTCTATAGTCACTTTCAGTCCAATTATCTCTTGTTTCAGTTGTTCACTTACTTCTTTGTGTCTTTCCTTGAATTTCTTCAACTATTCCTTCAATTTCTGAACACATTTATTTGCTTCATCAAGATTTTCTTTCAAATCTCTATTTTCTCTTTCCACTTTATCAAGATCTTCAAGAACAATCTGGAGCTCTCCTCTATCATCCATTCAACCAGCCTTCAGTATCTTCCTCAAGCAGTTAAGATCTTCACGAAGGAACCAAAAGCTCTAATACCAATTGTTAAATAGGTGCAGGACAAATAAGAAGGGGGGTGAATCAGTGTTCACACAAGTTCAAACTTAAAAACTTTATTGTTTATCAATTCTTCAACCACACTATTTTGTTATTAAATATGAGCATGAAACATAAATAACAGAAAGTAAATCAATACAATGAACACCAAATTTTTATGTGGAAAACCCAATAAGGGAAAAACCACTGTGAGGGTTAACTCACACTATATAGTATTTTCAAAAGAGGCTCACTGCCAAAAGAAGGACTCACTGTCCAAGTACAAAGGCTCACTGCCTACAAAAAGGGACTCACTGTCCAACAAGGAAGCTCACTACCTACAAAATATTATACAAAACAGAATAATGCTATACAACCCAAAATGAATCAGAAAGATGCACCTATCATGTGTTGATACAATTTTGGAGATGCTTAGTATTCAAACTTTACACCCTTCATTCTTTTCTCATTTTACATCAACTATTGTGTTTCTAATCACACCTTTTCTTTCATTACTCGCTCACTATTTGTTCTATCTCTTCTCTGCTATCTATCATTCACACACTCTCTATGTTCTTAAGAAATTGTTTTCCATATATTTATATCTAATCTCCATTGCAAGTATCAATTAGGTCGGCCTAATTAGATGCAATTGAATTTTAAAAGATATCAACTGTCAACTCCAATAGATCACAAAATATTTTTAAAATGCAATTTAACTATTAGCATGTTACATTATGTTGGCTCGAACCAAGAAACAAATCACACATAAGTTTTCATATCATATCAAAATAAACTTAGCAAGTCAGAAAGGAATAGTCTTCAATGCAACCAGAATAATGTCACTTCATCGTATGAGCACCAGAACATGAAATAACCTGATCATGCATGCCTTTAACATCCATAATTAATTTCCCAAAACCGTAATCAGAAATTGTCAACTATAGAGAAATGTGATCTAGAATACCAGAGAAGCACCAAAAATACTGGATCAACCACCAGAGAAGATAAGTCAATTATACGCATCAGTTTTAGAGTATCGAACCAAGCTACCAACATCTACCAACATGGTGACATCAATGACAACATATAGATAACCTACTCATT
This sequence comes from Sequoia sempervirens, assembly GCA_007258455.2. Lineage (NCBI taxonomy): Eukaryota > Viridiplantae > Streptophyta > Pinopsida > Cupressales > Cupressaceae > Sequoia > Sequoia sempervirens. The sequence continues at coordinate 65,292 of VDFB02212089.1, forward strand.
CTTCCAACAACAAGGACTAAAACCATTAAGGGGTTGTTAGCATTAAAAAATATCACTTCTTTCTATATGATAAATTTTTATATGGCTTGACCAATGGACAGTAACAATTTCCTCTTATAGTGTCAGAAAACTCATTAAAAATAATTTGGGAAGGGGAAACTCTTATGCAAAAGCAAATAATTTTTTTTACAACTCACAATATTTACAAGTTTTAACTGAAGGGTTTTTTCATATTACAAAAAAACAAACATGCAATGCAATACTTTTACAAAGGGCTAAAATTGAAATAGAGACTAAACATCTCATGCAAAGAACCTCTCAAAATCTTTGAATTAATGAAGCACTCTGGAACACATCCTAACATTGTAAGCTTTGCTTAGGTTCTAGGTGCATGCAGTCATGCAGGTTTAGTGGATGAGGGTTGCACATACTTCACACATCAGTAACCCTTATTGCATTACAATTTACATATATAGTTGATCATTAGGTGTGCATGGTTGATCAACCATTCATATTTTCACCTCTAAATCTATAAATCCATAATTCCTTCCAAAAATTTGGGGAGCATTCTAAAAAAAAATTTGATCCATTTATGAATATTTGAATCAAATCAGTGACATATTATCAAAGAGCGTGCATAGCAGATGAGCATCCAAAAATCCATCAAAAAGCATTAATCAATGAACCTAGCTGACCAATTAACTAACTTGATTATTATATTGCTATCATGGTTAAGCATGATATTGACCCATCGATGGGATGTTATGTTATCTTCTGTTGATATGTTCTAGTGTTGTCGATATGCTTTCATCGGTCTATCAGTGGAGCTATGAGGGGAGTTTTGTCATTGTAGTAATGTTAGGTTGATACTAAATATAGGTTGAGTATTTCCAGCAACATCGCTTTCTGAGTTGGATCCTAAAAATGCTACAACTTATGTTCTTCTCTAAAACATATGTATGAAGTTCAAATAGTAAAGAGATTGATGAAAGATAGAGAAATTAAAAATATACCTATATATTATAGTTGGATATGCTCTAGTAGACATATATGCAATATGTGGAATCATAGACAAAACACCTGAATTGTTTGACAGAATGCCTCAAAGAGATTTCATCTCATGGAATGAAATGACTTATTGTAGAATGTGCACAAAATGAATTTTGCAAGGAACCTCTCAAAATATTTGAATTAATGAAGCACTCTGGAACACATCCTAACATTGTAATCTTTTCTTCGGTTCAAGGTGCATGTAGTCATACAAGTTTAGTGGATGAGGGTTGCACATACTTCACATGTAAGTAACCCTTATTGCATTACATTTACATATATAGTTGATCATTAGGTGTACATGGTTGACCTTCATGCGCATGCTAACTATATTGAGGACACCCTAGACATTATTAATAAGGTGTTAGTTAAATCTGTGGTACATGTGGATCATATAAGAATATAGGCTAAGTATTTCCAGCAACACTACTTTTTTAGTTGAATCCTAAGAATGCTACAACTTATGTTCTTCTCTAAAACATCTATACGAGGTTCAAATAGTAGAGAGATTGATGAAAGATAGAGGAATTAAAAAGATACCTAGATGTAGTTGGATTTAAGTTCATAAACTGGTACATGTTTTTTGTGGAGGAGAAAAATAATATCCAAAAACATGGTAGAGCTATGCAAAGTAGGAGAAATTGGCTTGGCAAATGAAGGCAGCAGGGTATAAAGAATCATTTATCTATCACCATAGTGAAAAGCTAGCAATTGCATTTGGTTTGTTAAACATGGCTCCTGGTACAACTATTAGAGTTGTTAAGAACCTTCAAGTATGTTTTGATTGCCACACTGCATCTAAATTCATCTCCAAGATTGTTGCAAGAGAAATTATTCTGAGAGATGTGAGCCATTTCCATCATTTTAAATAGGGACAACTTTGGATGAACTGGAATAATATTATATTTGAGGGTAGAAAAGGGCCCTACAAGCTTCATTCATGAGAGCATGCACCATCCCATTATTGTACAAGATTCTATTTAGTTGGAGAACATTACCGATCAAATTTTGCACCTCTAAGAGTGTCAAAGAGGTTACTAATACAAACTATTATGCTTTCTAGAATGTAATTTTACAGCATTTGCATCAAATATAGGATAATTATAGTGTGTGAAACAAGTTAAAAACCACTAAATCTTCACATTATTTCCATTAAGAAGGTAATGTGACATATTATAATTAAAGAACTAAGTAGAATTATAATAACACTATTGGCCTAACATTACTACATCGGGGGAACTCCCCTCATAGCTCCACTGATAGACTGATAAGGTGGGGGCAGTCAGTTCCATTTTTTGTAATGTGTTAAGAGTCATAAAGGTAATGTTATGTTAGGTTGGGGAACTCTACTTGGAGGTTCTAAATGATTTGCCCCTTTTTTATAAGACTATGTTGGCAGTGCCACCTGGATCATAGTTGTTTGGTAGGATTCCAAACCTAGACAATGAGGTGCAATTTTGGAAATCTCATAGAGAGAAGCTACAAGCTACCATGATGATTTTTCTGTGTGAATGTATATCATAGTCTTGCTTAGTGTGGCTTAAGAAATGTGTAGATGATATTCTCTTTACATATAGGTTTGGGAGAAAGTATTTGCTTGATCTTGTGAAAAGTGGAAAGGAACTTGCAAAGAATGAGACATTGATCAAAGAAACATTGGACAATCTGGATGCATTTGAAGGGAGCTTGGAGTGGCTAAAAATGGTTTTTGGTTCAAATGTTGAGTTTCCATGGCAATGTGTGTGTGAGATTGTTTTGAAGAACTCAAAGAGTCTGTGGGATGAACTTTTTGAAAGCCTATTTGTTATTACGATGAAACAAATAATAGTTGATGGATTTGTAGATCTGTGTGAGAGATTTAAGGTTGGTAAATGCCTTGAATCCATAGTTACATCTCTAGCAAGTTACAAAGATTTTGAAACCCATTTGCACAAATTAACTACTAGTGAGGGTTGGCTTGTCAAAAGAGGGGGCCTAAAAAGTGTCAATTTACCTAGGTTGAGTTTTAGATTTATGATGACAAATGATGAAGACTAGTTTGGTTACCTTAACACTTATTTTCAAACCGAGGTTAGTCAAATAAAAGATACCATAAATGAGGGGTCCAAGAATATTCTGGAAGACCTCCTGAGTTTTCTTAATGCACATAAATCTCCTTCACTTAGGATAAATGATTTAGCACCTTATTTGCAAGAGCAATGCTTCCATTTTATCTTAACATTGATTGTTGAGATTGAAGAACATCTTGCACATCTTTTAGAATCTCTCTATCAAGAAATGAAAAATGAGGAGATGCCAGAAAAAATGAACAAGAAGACACTAGAACTGATAGTTATAGTGGAAATGGCACTTTTCTTAGGAAGGATTTTAGTTGCTCTCAATTTTCATTCAACTTCCCTTCCACTAGTTCTTGGCTCGTCTCAACTCTGGTTTGTTGAGAACAAAGCTTCAGTTTCAGGGAAAGGATCTTCGACTTTCAGATATTTTAGTACTAATTTTGATTAACCTCTTCTAGATAGTTTTGGGAGACAAATACTAATGAGAGGGGTCGGTTTGAAGCCTGAATCATAGGATAAAAATAATAGTACCAAATTGAATAAACTGAGAACTATGCACAATCTTTGTATCAGAGCTCATAGCATGTGGATATTGTGGATAACTGAAGAGATTTCAGGTATTCTCACATCAAATCTAAGGGAGGATGATTCTTTATCTGTATTCAATATTAAATTATTAATTCAAAAAGATGGCAATGTTTGAAATTTGACACCAACTCTTAGTAAACTTTCTAAATCTAAGTCCTTTCTTTTATTCTATATTATGACAATGATTACTAGAAAAAGAGATTTGAAGATTTAAATCAATAACTAACATGATAACAAAGTTAAGGTGCCAAAAAAAACTATAATTACGTTGTAATCAAATGCCATTTGCAAATTGTTGGTAAAACAATTGAAATGGCTTGCTTTCTTCCCCTTGGAAGTGGCAACTATGCCATATTTAATACTAAAATCCTTAATTCAGAAATATGGCAATGTTTGAAATTTAACACTTAATATTCTCATCAGAATGACATCCATTTTAGTTGCCTTGAAAGATTTTGTTAGCATGTGATACAAAATTCAGCAAAAAACACATCAACCATGATACATACAAAAAAAGGATTAAATCTTACTTGCAAGAGGTTGGTGGTGAGCCTGAACTAAAGCCCTCACCAAAATTCCTAAGCCCATCACAAGAAAATTTGCCAAAAAATTTGTAGCTTATATATGCCATATGTAATTTCAAAAAATAAATGCAAATGTATATACAATTTAAAAGAAAAATTTTGAACTTCTTCATTCAATAATAATATGACTACAGTAGGCTCCAAACAAGAAACATGTCCTCAATAAATGATGTAAGAGACTCATGTTGGATATAAAACCAAAATAGTTTATGAAACAATGTACAAAAATTATTATCTTACATACAATTACACACACGAACATAGATTTTTCTACAATAATGGAGTCGGCATGAAGAAGATTATAATCCTAATGTGGTCATCTCTCTAATCCTTTCCAAGTAAAATTAAATCCCTATGGGGCCTCAAATATGAATATGAAGGGACACATAGTAAAGAGGTGATAAAAGATGCTAACAAGAAGATTTTTAGCAGTTATTCAAATATCCTAACACTAAATATATAGTCAAAGTCATTATGATCAAAGAGGCTCTACAGTATGATTCAAAAAAATTTGTTAACAATATCCTAGTGAAAGAGGATAGTAAGAATATTATAGACATCCATGGACACTAGGAGATGACCAATCGAACCTAGCTATTTCTTAAGGAAATATACCATAAATTATAGCCTTTGGGTGACTTTCGTTAACGTTCCAGATGGGCAGATATTGATTACCCATATTTTTATTTTATTGAGCAAAGTGTACTCATTGCAGGTAGGGGATATGATTGTCTAAGCAGATTGTGGTTCTATCTGAATTTTTGAATCATTACCCCTATTCACATCAAAGGAAATCTTGTATTGTGACCCCTAGGAATATTTTAGCAAGTATGTAGGATAGCTAGATTAGTTAAGGCTAGGGTTAGTTGCACCATTGGATAGCAACCCTAGCCACTTGAAACATCTACACAATCACCTCTCTTGGGGTCACATGATATGTAATGTCTGAATAGAATGGGGTGAGGGTAACCATCTAGCTCACCCAGTCCTACTTTGCTCACAAGTTGCTTAATCTTTATCTTTGTGATATTTAGAGCATAAATTCTCAATTAACTACTAAATGTTGCTTTTATCTTTTTAGCCTATCTTGTACTCTCCAATGTATACCCCTACTATTTATACCTAGCTTATGATAGATAATGTGGAGAACCATTGCTTGTCAGCAATGGAAAATGAAATTGAGGTGGTAGAGAGTTATAGAATAATTAGTGACCACAATCTAAGAATAAAAAATTCACTGAATACAAAATCATTTCAACCTTTTAATCTCCAACAACTAACAAGAAATGCAAAAATTATAGTAAAGAGTATTGGGGCACTGTAAATCTTACCATGGTGTTTTCAATAGTGTGCAGTGGCAATACCCATAACACTCCAACAACACTAGCAATGTAATATAAACTCCAAGTCTGGATTCAAAAATGCTTCTACACCAAAACCTGGAAAAAAGCATGGTCAATTAAATTCAATATAAACAATAATCCAAAGATGGAAATTGAAAGAAACTTGAAATTCTTTATTGGAATTTTGACTTACTTCACAGGAGCCTTTTCTAAGTCTCAAAAAGAAATATAAATTTTGTGAAACTAAGAAAAAATCACATAGGTTGTTAATAAAAAAGGTTACATGAGATAGGGCTGCATACTTGTCTTTGTATTTAGTGAAAATAAGGGATAATATTATTTTATTTCAAAAGAGTATTAAAAATATTTTTTATAGAAAGCAGTAAATATGCTATACATAAAATCCTTGATTGGAGAGAAATGAAATACAACTTCAAAAGTGCCACTTCCATCATTTGAAACTATGCAAAATGTTTACCTTTATCTTGAGACCGTGTACCTCATTGTCCTTAGCTAAGAAAAATAGAAAACTTAAAGACTCTTTTTATGATAGGAAGAATATAAATTACCTTTTTATTTGGCATAGAACCATAAAAAAAACGTATATTTGAGATAAAGTAAATTATCTGCTAAACACAAATTCTAGTTTTAAACAAACTAGCTCAATCTAGCATTGCTCAACCATACACATCAAAATTGTTTAATTTTTTTACAAATGGGTTTGAGAAAGGATAAAAGGCACAAAGGCAGAATGACATTGCTTTGTTAAAATGAAAAATAGGGAAAACACAAAGTGAGGGCCTTGTCTATGAATTATTATCAAGTAACAAACTATGCTTCAGAACCTGTATACAAAATTTTCATTTCTTAATGTGTGTACGAAAATATGTCTATCACAAAGGATTCAAAACACAATCAATAAAACATTAGATCAAAGAAAACTGAAAGAAAACTGAAAGAAAAAACAAATAAACAAATTGTTTATGGCAGCTTCTTCGAAGTCGTTCTATTGCTCTCTATCTCCAGCGTTTCGTTTGTTCAGGTTGCTCTCAGATTTTGTGTACGAAGCTCAACGAAATGGACTACTAGAGAATGAGATTTAAACTAAAATGCATTCTATGCTAAAATGCAAGATTATGCTATGATATGATAAAATTATTGCTAAGATATGATTATCGCTAGAATGTTAAAAGATGCCAGTGCATAAGCGTAATTGCCTGTATGTATGTGTGTGTAACCAATGCTTGGATTTGCACATGTATTTATAGAGTTTTTTAAGGATTTTGATTGGCTGAGTTGGTCAACGACTGTGATAATTCCTGATAGATTGAGCGGTCAAAGATGGATGAAACTGGAGAGAAAAATAAAAGAAATCAAATAAAGCAAGATTTTTCCATTTTCATGGAAGGGATAAGATGAGATGATTAAAAATAATCTTTTTAGAAGATAATGGAAAGATATTGAGAAGATAAATAATGAATTATTAAATTCATTTATTTATTTATGGGTGCATGTTGATTTTTCTTAATTAAATAAATATTTAATTAAGATTTTGAGGAAATCAGAAGATTTCATAATTTAAATGAAATATCTAATTATGATTTGAAGAAAGCAAAAGATCTTTAATTAAATAAGATATTTAATTAAATTTGAAGAAATGACATGTGTATGAAATTAATTAAATAAAATATTTAATTAATTAGAAGAGAGTTTTAAAATAGAAGAAAAGAAATATTTAAATTTAATTAAAAAGATTTAATTAAATTCAAAAAGATGATAATTAATTTAAATATAAATAAAATGTATTTATTTAATTAATCAAGTGGATATGTGAAATAATCAAATAAAATAGATTTATTTGATTATAGTAGGAAAATGAATGAAGAATATAATTAAATTAATTAAATTTAATTACATTGTAGAAGACTTTAGAAAAATTAATTAAATAATAAATATTTAATTAAATGTCAGGAATGAATAGACATGACCAATTTTATGCATATGCATTTTGCCCCTCTTTGAAGTGATGTGTGAAACGCATTGCTTCAAGGAAAATAAGATTTTTGCCCCTGATATGTTTTTGATGCTGATGCTGATGATGCCCCCTCGGGAGGTAAATCATGGATGATGACAAAACTAGATTGGATGATGATATTTTGTTGGTGATTCAATGATTTAGCTCCCAATAATTGGTGTAAAAGATGCCCCTGGTGAAAAATAAAATAAATGTCATCAAAAACCCTCCTTAACTGACCCATATAAGGTAAAATGAGTAAAAGTAAAAGTCATTTGCACCTTTTTACTACAGTGAATTTCGTGCTCTGACAGTGACGTAGCGAGATGCCGATTCCATATCACACACACAGATTCTAGCAGGCGTGCCGATTTCAGAGACCAGCTGCGTATGGACCCCCAGTGAGTCGATTGAACCCTTTGTGATTCAAATTTTTGTTAATTTGATCAATTTTTTGTAAGTTTTTTATGCGGATTTAGGAAAAAAATAATGTTTTAGCTTATCTGCGGGTTTGTTTTAGTGCTTTCAAAAAAAAAATTAGCGCATATAGGAGTAGGATAAAACTAGGTGTTCTAGCGCATATGAAGTGTAGATTAGCACTTATAGGGTTCAAGTTCAGCTAGGAAACTTTAGCGCATCTAGGGCACAGGATCGCGCATCTAGGAATTGGCCACCATAGAGGTGAATTAGCACATCTAGGGTGTGAAGTTGTGCATATGTTGTGCATGTTAGCACATATAGTGTTTTAGTGCTTCTAGATGATGAAATAGAGCATTCGCTGTGTATGTTAGCGCATCCAGGGTTTTAGCGCTTATAGGAAAAAATTTAGTTCTTTTAGGTGTCACAAGCGTGCATAATGAGTTTTAGCGCTTACGAGGTAAACTGTAGCGCTTTCGAGTTTTAGCGCATCGGAGGCGCAGATTAGTGCATCTGGGAAAAATGTTGGTAGAATGCAATTGTGATGAAAATGATGGTGTACATTGCTTCCTTGGTCAATAGATAGATAAATTATTTTTCCATCATGCTGATATGGATAGAAATGATAGAAAAATCGAATGATTAATTGATAACTTTACTTCCTGTTGATGGTGTTTTCTGCACAGCAACAACTCAGACAGAAAATGATATTCTATCTCTCTTGAAAGATAATCTTCAACAATGAATTGCTGAAAATCATCCCAAGGTCTCTCGGGTGTCAGGTCATGACAATGCATAAACAACTCAGATAATATGTGAAAATGCTGGTAATCACAAGGGGCCTTACAAATGAACAATGCTGGAAGTGAATTTTCACCAGATGCAACAATATGTTGATGCTTTCAATCCTAAAACTAACCAAGATTCAAAATGAACAGCAAAAGAGATAAGGGTTTAGAGAGATTCTATTATATTCTAACTCCTAAGATCAATCACAATAATGATGAAAGCTGCAAATGGACAGATCCCCAATAAAACCAATCTCTGCTTGATCAAGGACAAACCTGCAACTACACAGAAATGGTGCGATCTTCTGGGGAAATCTGAAGATTTTCAGACTTTGAACATTCATTCACATACCCAACTGCTGGCGCAATGTAAACAAGCATTCACAGTTGAACTTAGCACAGAAGTGAGGCCCAGACTAACTTTACACAGCAATCTACAATCAGCAAATTGCTAAAAGTATGGACCGGAAATCGATCAACATCATTAACATTTCACCACCATTGTAAAAGAGCGGAAATCTAACATCTAACATCTAACATCCAACATCTGAGAATCAAGAACAAGAAACCATAAAAACTGTCGAAAATAAATACAAAGTTTGCCAAATCAACAATCCAATTGCATTATTTTTCCAGCATTACATAACAATTTCAAGTCTCTGATCTCCTACAACTAATTCTGAAAACTACTTGCCAATTATGGCCTAGCCAAACTCCTAAAATCTCCCTTTACAAATGAGGCACAAATGCCATTTATAGAGAACCCCCAAACATGTCGGCCTAATTTGATTTTACAATAATAACTGGCCCCAAAACAGGTCGGCCAGGAGAAATTTCAAAATAGGACAAGATTTGTATTAAATGCATGAATATTATCCATGTCGGCCAATTATCTCTAGCAAGATCAAATTCACATGTCATCCATAAAGTCCTCCAGCTGTAGACAGTTTTGGCACGGATTCTCAGGCAGGTCCCACTTTGAAAATTTATTTAATACTTCTAGATTCCCCTCACTGGCACGAATCCATATGCAAGTCCCCCTTTTAATATTTGTTTAGTCCTAGAAAATAGATATCATCATTAATAGCCCACATGTTCAAATTAAATTTGAATAAAATTCTAACCTTTAAGAAAAACTTACATTTTTATAAGGAAACTTTCCATTTTCGGAATTTTTTCCATTTTTGGAAATTTTTATTTTCAATTTTTTTTATCTCAAGAAATTTTCATTTTCGATCATTTTGAAATTTTTCCATTTTGGAAAAAAAGCTTCGGAAAAATTTCCGCTTCGAAACCGAGGAAAACGGAAAAAGGCGGGAAAATCCGGGAAAATCCACGCAGAAAATCCGGAAAAATCCGGGTGGAACGGATTTCCGCGGATGGCACAAAATTTCGGACTTTTGGCACATTCCGGAAAATGAAGAAATCCGGCAAAATCCGGGGGACCGGAAAATCCCGGACGAGGCAAAAATCTGGAAAACTGAAGAAATCCGGGAAATTCGGGTAGGAAAATCGGTGGACCAAAAACCCGGATTTTTGCACAGAGCCGGACTTTGAGCAGAATCCGGGAAAATCCGGACGGACCGGAAAATCCCGGATTTGGGTAAAAACCCGGATTTTTCTCAAAACTTAGTTTTTTCAAAGTGCAACCTGGGGGAATCACTTGGGCAAGCAAGATGAACATCTAAGGATCTCCAAAGGAAACCAAATCAATAAAATTAAGGGGCCATAAGACACCAAAAGCCAGAGCAAAAAGAGGGTCCCCACTTTCAGTGGGGCGTGTGTGCAAAACTGCACAACAAATGGCGACTCCGCTGGGAAAATGCTCCAAAGCATTTTGATGATGAACAAGAATCATGAACCCAGAATCTCTGGTTTCGATCTCCCTATTAGGCAAACAAATCAAAATGCAAGATTAAAGAAAATAAAGACCAAAGGCTGACTGAAACTTCCAGAGACTGAAAATCCAAGTGTGTGCAAGTGAGTTCATTTCCTTCCTTAAGCTACTGTAGAAACCAAGCTCAGTCAAGTTAGGCTACGTAAAGGTTCTAGCTCCAAAAGCAACCTGGATAGAGCCTCGCTGCCAGTCAAGCGTCCATAGCCCCGACGAGGTTATCGTTGTGACTCTCCTGAACATAGCTCTACTGCCAGTCAGACGTCCATAGCCCCGGTAGAGATATTCAGATACTCCTGAAAAGTTGAAATCATTCTTCTGACTTTCAATATTTTTTCTTCTTTCTTTCTTGATATTTCTTTTCTTTTTCACTTTTTCATTTCAACCTGTGAACAGTGAAGTCCACACTCAGGGCTGAGAACCACAGTGGCACTGAAGCAGAAATATGATTTTTCACCCAACAAGACCTTGCAAGGACCCTACTGCAACCTTCAGATTCTTAAGATGTATGAAGGATATAAGATTTCAGAATACTTCAGTTTCAAGTCGGACCAATGACCCATTCTCTTTAAATCAGACATTCAGACAGCTTGACACCAATAAAAGATCTTTGACCATTAATTCAAGTCCATCAACAAAACGCTTAGAACAATCCCGGATAATAAAGAATTATTGCACAGGGAAGACACTTCCCCAACCAGAAAACAGAAAACCCAAGCCAGAAAAGCAAAACAACAAACCAAACCGAAACCCACAGCAAACTAAACTAGCCAAAACAGAAGCAAAGAAAAGCAATCCAAACTAAAGCAATCTATCCTAAACAAAACAGACAAAAGCAAAAGAAAAGCAGACCAAGCTGCATTTATTCAGACCAACACTATGTATAGAGAGACTCAAAGTGGCTCATGATCAGACAGGGTGAACTGAGACTCATCCCCATATGATTAATCAATGCATGGACAATCAATAAGGTGAAGGTAACAGTCCTCAGAAATGCAAACCTGTCTTTATATTCAGAAAAATAAATCTTTGCATTGTAGCATTCAAATTCCATGGCGAGATTAGGAATAACCAGTAACTGAGGCAACTCATTAGGACCATGATTAACCCATATGCAAGTTGTCTTTCCTAAATCTCCATAATCAAATTGAAAAGATTCAGAATTTCTAGCAAAGAAAGAAACAACCTGATTTTGCATTTCTACAGACTGAATGTTGTGTTCGTCATCCTGTACTTGTGAAGAGTTGATCATAGTGTCATCAGGGGGTCTCCATTGATGGTGCAATATTCCACTTGCATTTGAAACAGGCAAGATAGAATTAGAGGAATCATTACATGATGCAGAGTGAAATTCATATCGAGGACTTTCAGAACTATGAACATGGAACTTTTCACCTGTTTGAGTATTTCCATGAGGGATCAACAGTGAAAACGCAGGGGCATTATCTTGTACAACAACTTCCCCAGCAGGATGCTCATCCGAAGGTATCGCAGATTGATCTTCCAGCACATTCTCACCTGGAGAAGTTGGAGCATGTTCACCAATACTGACTGCAACATTTCTGTTTTCAACATCATTCATATTTTCCTGCACATCAGTGTGAACCATATTAGCTACCTCATCAATAATGCATAAAATCTGTGAATTTTTAGTGCTTTGTTCGTCAATATATAGAGGAAAAACAGAATGTGATAAATGAGAAGACTCCCTGAATTCATCTTCTGTTGGCACTAGCTCAGATTCTTGATCCCAATCATCAGTAACGTTGACCACTTCATCGAGTGCTTCCTCATGTTCTTCAAGACATTCATCAGCCACTGGTTGACAGTCCTCAATCAGAGACTTGTCTGATGCATCCGTCTGTGTATCATTTGCATGTAAGAGTAGCTGTACTTGTTCCTTCACCTCCTTTATGACTGTCTGGCACTAGAAACAGGTGAATTCTGAATGCCCTTCCTCATGTATCCTGCACCAAGCTGGTAACAACAGCTCCTCTAGGTAGACTCCAAAACCTAGGCTTGACCAATCTCTTATAATTTTGGCAACAAACTCTTTGTATCTGGTCTGTATCAAGTCCTTATCTTGGAAAGGAACCTCTTTATCAGCTCCCACTATATTTTCAGGAACTTGACCAGCCTCCACAAGAACATCCTCCTTGATCTCTGTAGGTGATTCTTCACTCAAACATTCCTCTGTTATCTCTGATGCCTCAGATTCATCTTCATGACACCCAGTTCCTTCCAAAGTCACGTCAATATCAGTTGCAATGCCATCCCTAGATTCAGAAGTAGTTTGCCTCTCTATAGTGCATTCCTTGTTTAACTCACCTTTCCACTCTAGGTATTCTCCGACTTTAAAGATAATGTCCCCACACGAACGACAGGTGAACTCTGAATGGGCTGCATCATGGACTCTGCACCATTTTGATGAAAGGAAATCCTGCAAGCACTTACCACTAGCAAATTGACCCTCAACTATCTGTGTAAATGCCTCAACTGCAACATCAATAAACCCTAGATCTGAGGTGGCTAATGGTTCAGACAGATTTTGCATGAAAAGGCTCCTTTGCAAGACCATCTCAATATTGTCTAGAAAGGCCAAGCATTCAAACTCATTGTGTCTACAGGTATTATGAAGCCTACACTTGTCTGAAAATGCACAATGATGTAAACCCTTGCCATTCCATTGATTTATCCTCCTATTCAATGACTTACAAATTTGAAAAAAATCAATCTGAAGACTGTTACCATTATGAAAAACATAACGCTGATTTCCCATCTTGACTCAGAACTTGAATTTTCAGATTTAGAGATCTGTCATATCTCAGATTTTCAACATGAAGGCTCATTCAATCTTCCAGCAATGTCGCCTTGTTCGCCCTCCTTCTAGCGCCAATCTGTTGATGGTGTTTTCTGCACAGCAACAACTCAGACAGAAAATGATATTCTATCTCTCTTGAAAGATAATCTTCAACAATGAATTGCTGAAAATCATCCCAAGGTCTCTCGGGTGTCAGGTCATGACAATGCATAAACAACTCAGATAATATGTGAAAATGCTGGTAATCACAAGGGGCCTTACAAATGAACAATGCTGGAAGTGAATTTTCACCAGATGCAACAATATGTTGATGCTTTCAATCCTAAAACTAACCAAGATTCAAAATGAACAGCAAAAGAGATAAGGGTTTAGAGAGATTCTATTATATTCTAACTCCTAAGATCAATCACAATAATGATGAAAGCTGCAAATGGACAGATCCCCAATAAAACCAATCTCTGCTTGATCAAGGACAAACCTGCAACTACACAGAAATGGTGCGATCTTCTGGGGAAATCTGAAGATTTTCAGACTTTGAACATTCATTCACATACCCAACTGCTGGCGCAATGTAAACAAGCATTCACAGTTGAACTTAGCACAGAAGTGAGGCCCAGACTAACTTTACACAGCAATCTACAATCAGCAAATTGCTAAAAGTATGGACCGGAAATCGATCAACATCATTAACATTTCACCACCATTGTAAAAGAGCTGAAATCTAACATCTAACATCTAACATCCAACATCTGAGAATCAAGAACAAGAAACCATAAAAACTGTCGAAAATAAATACAAAGTTTGCCAAATCAACAATCCAATTGCATTATTTTTCCAGCATTACATAACAATTTCAAGTCTCTCATCTCCTACAACTAATTCTGAAAACTACTTGCCAATTATGGCCTAGCCAAACTCCTAAAATCTCCCTTTACAAATGAGGCACAAATGCCATTTATAGAGAACCCCCAAACATGTCGGCCTAATTAGATTTTACAATAATAACTGGCCCCAAAACAGGTCGGCCAGGAGAATTTCAAAATAGGACAAGATTTGCATTAAATGCATGAATATTATCCATGTCGGCCCACGATCTCCAGCAAGATCAAATTCACGTGTCTTCCAGAAAGTCCTCCAGCTGTAGACAGTTTTGGCACGGATTCTTAGGCAGGTCCCACTTTGAAAATTTATTTAATACTTCTAGATTCCCCTCACTGGCACGAATCCATATGCAAGTCCCCCTTTTAATATTTGTTTAGTCCTGAAAAACAGATATCATCATTAATAGCCCACATGTTCAAATTAAATTTGAATAAAATTCTAACCTTTAAGAAAAACTTACATTTTTATAAGGAAACTTTCCATTTTCGGAATTTTTTCCATTTTTGGAAATTTTTATTTTCAATTTTTTTATCTCAAGAAATTTTCATTTTGGATCATTTTTGAAATTTTTCCATTTTGGAAAAAAAACAGTTTCGGAAAATTTCCGGGAAACCGACCAAGGAAAATCCGGAAAATCAGTGGTAGTTCTAGACGAGAATCAGGAAAATCAGCCCAGGAGAAAATTGAAAATCCAGGGTGGAGCAGTTCCGCGGATAGCAAAATTCGGACCTTTGGCACATTAGAAGCTGAAGAAATAAAAAGAGGAAAATCGGACCAGGCAAAAAATCTGAAAACGAAGAAATCCGGAAATTCCGGGTAGGCGGAAAATTTGGACAAAAACCAGTGAGCGGACTTTGAGCAGAATCCGGGAAAATCCGGACGGACCGGAAAATCCCGGATTTGGGTAAAAACCCGGATTTTTCTCAAAACTTAGTTTTTTCAAAGTGCAACCTGGGGGAATCACTTGGGCAAGCAAGATGAACATCTAAGGATCTCCAAAGGCAACCAAATCAATAAAATTAAGGGGCCATAAGACACCAAAAGCCAGAGCAAAAAGAGGGTCCCCACTTTCAGTGGGGCGTGTGTGCAAAACTGCACAACACTTCCCCGAATAGAAAACAAAGAGTAAATAGTTGATAACTTTGATTCTCAAAAATGAGAAACAAAGAGTAAGATTTGATTGATGTGATTGACTAATTGTGTGATAACTTTACTTCACATGAATGATAAACAAAGAGTAAATGTTTGATAAGTTTGTTTTCTATGATAGAAATCAAATAGTAAATGATGGTTTTTAAACGTATTTGTATATGACATGGCCGAAGTACAAAATGGTTGGATTGTTGATAAATTTTCTTTCCTGAAAAAGAAAAACAAATATTATAATGATGATAGAGTAGATTGCTTTTGATATTCAGATAGATAGATGTAGTCGTGATTGCATGGTATGAGTCACAAGTAGGTAGATCACTTGATATGGTTCACTTTATATGGGTCACTGATATGGTTTATTGATATGGGTCATTTGATATGGGCACTAATATGGGTCACTGATATGGTTTACTTGATAGATAGAGCACATGATATGAGTCAGCAGTATGAGGCTAATTAATTTTCCTTGTGATGACCAAAAATAGGAGGTTTTCAATAACCTCCAGATTAGAGAGTGGTTCTTGATATGTTGGGATCGGATAGGAGAACTGACTCCTGTAGAGGTACAGTGGATAGGTGCCTGCGGACTAGGATCTTTGTTGACTATCCCACGAGGGATTTGAGTCAACAGAGGACTATTGACTGCACTGGCAAAGAGGTGGCATTCTGATCATAACACCTGAGGATGTGTATAGGATTCTAGGGATTCCTGTAGTAGGTGCCCTTGTGGTTTATGACCACAAGGAGATAGGAGGGATGGATGCCTTGAGGAGGATCTGCAATGACATGTCCATATCAGGATATTGGGTGTCGTGGGTGGATTTCAATAGATATCCAACCTTAGTTGTTGTGTTGGCTGCATTCATTGGAGGCTTCCTTGGATCGGACCATCGGTCGAAGGGATTTTCAGTTGGGTGGGGTAGGATGCTAGAGTGGATGGTGACGCAACCACGAAGGTATGCTTGGGGGAGCTGTATTTTGGCTCATTTGTATCACGATCTACATCAGGTGGTGTACCGAGGGTCGACAAGTTTGGCCAGTGGCGTGACATTGCTCCAGATCTGGGCATGGGAGCATATTGCAGTTACGAGGCCAGAGTGTGCAAGGGCTAGGCCACCAGGCAGGCCATATGTGGAGGCATATTCAAGTGCACTTGTCCAGCCCAAGCTGGAAAAATTGGAGTATTGGCAATGTGTGTTGGATGATGTGGATGCAGTCATATGGAGGACGTATATAGATTGCGAGCCCTAGGACATGAATCATTTGGAGATGTCATTTGTCTGTATACCCTGATACTTGATAGGACAAACCCCATATATTATTGAGATATTTTTGGCTTTGCAGGTTCAGATTCAATACGGATTTACGCAGGGGATGCCACAGGGCGTTGCTCACTATGGGTGGCGCAAGGATGATCCTAGATGGGGCCGATGCATTACATATCAGGTGGCGTATACAGAGTACACTAGCCTATAGCCTAAGGTATGGGCATATAGGCCAGAGGTGACAAATGCAGGGATGTCAGATGAGTACTTAGAGTATTTCCATACACATCACTTCCCATGATTTACATGCCTTGATGAGCTAGGGATGATTGTAGTAGTACAGCAACCAGGAGAGGAGAGACAGGAGGGTGTGGCTGGCGGAGAGTAGGCAGTGGGTGGAGGAGAGGAGGGGGAGGAGAGTGGAGACGAGGAGGTTGGCAAAGATGAGGGGGAAGGTGGCAGAGAGGATGATAGCTTCGATGATGGAGATGATGGGGGAGACGATGGAGGGGAGGAGGGGAGGGTAGTGAGGCAGAGGATGGACAGCCTAGCCAGTGCATAGATTGTATGGAGGCCCAGATCTGGTGGTAGACCATAGACTGTTATCAGGGTCTACTCCTCTTCACAGTAGGCATAGATAGCCACTCTGCAGGCCCAAGTGTAGACTGTTTAGGGTCAGCTAGGTTAGGCTCAGAGTATGATAGTGTAGTTACAGTCACAGTTGTCACAGGCACAGCCTCAGGCACAGACACAAGCACGAGTATCTCAGCCTTCCCCAGACCCACAGATAGCTCAACTAATCACAGAGAGGGATGCATTGAGACAGAGGGAAGTGGAGGCTAAGGGTGTTGCTTAGAGGCTTATGGGCACTGTCAAGAGTGCATCTTTACGAGAGGCTATTGTAGAGGGTATGGAGATGGTGAGAGAGGCGGAGTACTACCATGTCAGATATGAGGAGTTATGTCCTCCTGAGCGTAGAGAGCCATTTCCACGGTCCCACACTAGGACTAGGAGTAGGTCACAGACACGTACACAGAGCCTAGGGGTTACTGGGCCTCGGCGGGATCCAGACGTAGGTACCAGTGGCAGGCCACCTCCTTCCGGACCAGCTCCATCAGGGGCATCGACCAGCTGATGTAGATGTATTTCACACATGTATATTATTTTTGGAGCATGTATATTGATTTTGATCATATCCCATGTATCTCTCTTTGGACACTTTTTAGTTTCATTGGACATTGGACATTTGTATTATTTATGATGAGCAATGATATACAACGGTGATGATTTTTGATGATGTGATGTGCATTTATGAGATGATTATCTGATATGCATTTATTTCTATATGTTATGGATTTTGGTATGCATTTGAATGATTTGATGACTAACATGATATACAGGATGATTTGATATGATGTGTATGATGATGATGAAAAATGATTGATGATGCATACTAATGATGTCATGCAGGTGGATGACTTATAATGTGATAATGAAAATATGTCATGGGATATTTGATATGTTTTTTATGAAAAATGTTGTTTTGGCAAATGATATGTAAATGTATGTATGGAATGTTTATTTTTGGATTTTCAAATGCAAATAAATAATGGTAATATGATGGAAAATGAATGTTTTGTTTATGGTATGCATCGTGAATTTATGAATTGATTATGAAAAATGATAGGATGATTAAAGGTATGATATGAATGTAATGTGACAAATGATAAATGGTATGAATAACGATTGGAGGTGAAATGATTAATAATAATGAGATGTATGATGAGATGATAAATGATATGCGATGTAACGTAATGATTTGTAATGATGATGAAATGCAATGATAAAATGAAATGAAATGGTAAGTGATAAGTGAAATTGAATGAACAATAATGAAATGAAATGCTAATAAAATGAATGATAATGAAATGATAAAGAAATTGAATGATATGAAATGATAATGATAAGGAAATGATAATGAAAATGAACGTGAGATGATAATAAAATGAATGATAATGAAATGATAAGTGAAATGAATGTGATATGAAATGATAATGTTAATGAACGAGAATGATATGAAATGAATAATAATGTAATGAAAAATGAAATGATAAGAAATGAATGAAAATGAAATGATATGGAACAAATAATGATATGATAAAATAGGAAATGATAAATGAAATGAGAAGAAATAAAAATGAAATGATAAATGAAATGATAAATGAAATGATAAATGATGAATAAAAATGAAATGATATATGAAATGATAAATGATGATGATAATGATAATGAAATGATAAATGAAGTTATAAGAAGTGAATAAAGATGAAATGATAATGAAAATGAATGTGAGATGATAATAAAAATAATTTGAATGATATGAAATGATAAATGATAATGATATGAATGATAATGATAAATGAAATGATAAGTGATAATGATATGAATGATAATGATAAATGAAATGATAAGGTGATGATGAAACAAATGTTTGAATGTCCTCCACAAATAGTCCAAAGAGACATGGTAGTCGTTGATGTTCTATTTAGCCTTTCAAAAACTCCGATGCAAATCCAGTATGCAGATATGTACAATGAGCTAGATGAAATGTAACTAAATGAAACCAACCATTCTTTGAGCCTTTTTTTAGCTTTCTTGAATCATCATAGAGCATTTTAAAATGTTGAAAGTATATATAAGCATCAGAGGGTAAATTAGCACCAATGATGACCTGAGTACAACTTTCATGATTTTTGATATAGCAAGTAAACACAAGCATCGAGGTATAATTGAACCGAGATGACCTAAGAATTTCTTGCATAAATAGACAAAGATTAACCACTTTTTGATGCAAATGTGGAACTTTCATCAATGATATTGCTTTAGAAATCATGTTTCGCGACATATTTGCACTAGATTGCTAGTTAATCTCAAGACAACAGATAAAGAAAAATCATTATCTTTCCTCGCCACTCTAGTTCAGTACATCATCGAGAGGGCTCTAGAGAGATCATATCAAAGATCAAACAACCATTGTTCAAAATGAAATACTGTTATTCCAAACATTATTCAGATTATAGATCATCCAGATATGAGTCATGATATGGTATGTAGCTGAAAACTGTTGTGCTTTGGATCAATGATTGGATAGTTGTGTTTGTTTGCATGATTTGATTTGATGTCCTTTGTCTAGTTGTTTCGGTAAAACCTGAAATTTGGTTGCCCCCAGTATGTCAATGTTTTCCCCCAATATTGACACAACTTACTGAAATGAATATGTACAATAATCAAGCCATGGCGAGACGTTATCATTCTAGGAAAATGATGACAACATGATGCGGGTATGGCCCTAAGATGATGAAAAAGATGCATGAAGTGAAAGCTGAGAAGCCAAGTGTTGAACGTGAACTAATAGATGGAGAGCTACAAATAGTTCCTATGTGCCAGATTTTCACTATTTGTTTTTATTGCATTTTTCTTGTCAATAGACTGCTTGTTATCAGGTTTTCACCCTATGACTTTTTTTTTTTTGTCGTTACTGAGATGCCTGTTTGTTAGGTTTTCACCAGGGTAACCATTTTTTCAGGACTTTTTTTTACTATTTTTGGATTTGTTCATGACCTTTTTTGTTGTTTTTGGATTTGTTCATGACTTTTTTTTATGTTTTTGGATTTTTCAGGACTTTTTCTGTTGTTTTTGGATTTTTTCAGGACTTTTTCTGATGATGATAACCGCTTCAGACATAATACTTTTTTAGGTGCATGTTGTTGATGGGTTCATCGAATAGGTCCCCTTCTGGCGTCGATATCTTGTAGGCTCCTGAACCATAGACAGCGATAACCACATAAGGACCTAGCTAATTTGGTTCAAACTTTCCTTTCTTTTCTCTGTCTTGTTGATTTCGTGGATTTTCTTTTAAAACCAGATCATCTACCTGAAAGGTACGTGTCTTTACTTTGTGGTTATAGCTGTGAGACATCATCTGTTGGTATGCTTTCAAATGGTCAGCTACTCTTTGTCTCTTTTCATCTAGGAGTTCTAGCTCTTGGAGTCAGGACACTTTGTATTCATCATCTGTTGTGAGACCTTTCAGTGAGACTCTAAGTGAGGGAATCTCAACTTCTAGAGGGAGTATAGCCTCTGCTCCATAGACAAGAGAAAATTGCATTGCTCATGTTGGCATGCGGACACTGGTTCTGTAGGCCCATAAGGCGGGATTGAGTTGAACATGCCAATCTTTCCCTGAATCATTCATAGTCTTCTTTAAAAAATTTAGTATAGTCTTATTTGAGGCCTCTGCTTGGCCATTCCCTTGTGGATAATAAGGTGTTGAATATCTGTGTTGAATATGAAATATCTCACAAAGTTCATCAACATCCTGATTCTTGAAAGGTCATCCATTATCTGTGATAATGGAGTTGGGAATGCCATACCAACAAATAATATAGTTGAGTATGAACGATGATATATGTTTTCGGTAACTTTATTAAGAGGTACTGCCTCAATCCACTTGGTGAAATACTCTGTGGCTATGATGATGAACTTATGCATGTTCGATGACAAAGGATGAATCTTTCCCACTAGATCTATCCCCATTGGGAGAATGGCCAAGTTGGCATAAATGGTTGAAATTCCTGTGCAAGAGCATGAATGAGATTCCCATGAATCTAAAATTTTGAGCATGTTTTCACAAAAGTGAATGATTCTCTCTCCATTGTAGGCCAGTAGTAACCCATTCTAATCAATTTCTTGGATAAGGTCAATCCACTCGAATGAGTACCACAAATTCCATTGTGAACTTGTAAAGTTTTGTCAGATTCATCATGTTCAAGACATCGAAGTAAAGTACCATCAAGACCACAGTGATAAAGGGTGTCAGAAATAAGGGAATAGCGAGAGGATTGGCGGATAAAAATTTTCTTTTGGTTAAGGGATAAATCAAGTGGTAAAATGTCATCTTTTAGGTAGGCATAAATCTTTCCATACCAAGGTGACTCGGATCCTACCAAGTTACAAATGATTTAGCTTTCGGGTGTGTCATAGGCAGGTGTAAATGATTGTTCCACTAGAAATTCATAGCGAGCCTGATTTTCTAGGAGTTGTAACAATGATGTGATCGTAGCCATGGCATCGGCTACCTTGTTATCAAGTCTTGGAATTTGTGTGAATTTGATGTCCACAAAGTACTTCTTGAAATCATCAACCATCTTTTCATATGGCAATAGTTTGTCATCTTTGGTCTGATAGTCATCATTGATCTGATTAATGACTAACTGTGAGTCGCCATACACCTATAATTTTGTAATCCTCCATTCCAATGCTATTTTAAGTTCAGTGATTAATGCTTCATATTCAGCTATGTTGTTGGTGCATGGAAAAATCAACCTATATGATCGAGGAATGTTGTGTCCTTGAGGGGTGACAAAAAGTATGCCTGCCCCTGATCCATGTTGAGTGAAAGAGCCATCAAAGTATAAGGACCATCTTTGTTTGGATTCTACAGTAAAGACATCAGCATCTAGAAATTCAATGTGCAGTGGGTGGTCTGCTTGTAGTGGTGCCTCAGCTAGTTGATCAATGATAGCCTGTCCTTTGATTGCCTTGGGATCAACATAATGGATGTCAAACTCACTCAAAATCATTACCCATTTTTCTAACCTTCCTGTCAATGATGCCTTGCTTAACAGATATTTGAGTGGATCAATCTTTGAAACAAGATTGATTGTATGAGTTAACATATAATGCCAAAATTTATGTGAAGCAAAGACTACTACTAGACAAGCCTTATCGATGGTAGTGCAGTTGAGCTCATGGCTTGTTAGTGTTCTACTGATATAATAAATTGCACATTCTTTCCCAATGTGGTCTTCTTGTGCTAGCAATGCACCCAATGATGTCTCTATTGCGGCAGTATACAAGATCAATGGCTTGTCCGGATTTGGTGGTACTAGGACTGGTGGAGTCATTAAGTACTGTTTAATTTGTTGAAAATCTAATTCACACTTGTCGTCCCATTTGAAAGGAACATTCTTATACAGTAGATGTGTGAAAGGTAGACTTTTGTCGGCCAGTTGCACAATGAACCTTTGTATAGATTAAAGGCATCCCTACAATGATCTCAATTGATTGATGTTCCTTGGGGGAGGCATTTCCATGATTGGTTGTACTTTGGCAGGATCTACTTCAATTCATTTTCTTGATACTATGTATCCTAAGAGTTTTCTAGATGTGACCCCAAAGACACATTTCTTGGGATTGAGGCGAACTTTGAATTTCTCCAATCTGGAAAATATTTTGGACAATACTTCCAGATGTTCCTCTCTGGTGTGCGATTTTTCCAATATGTCATCTACATAATCCTCCATGAATGTATGCATCATTTCATGAAAGATTGTAGTCATGGCTCTTTGGTAAGTAGCCCCTGCATTCTTTAGGCCAAAAGGCATGACGTTCCAATAGTAAGTTCCCCATAGACATGTGAAAGTTTTTTTCTCCTGGTCTTCGAGTGCAATTTTGATTTGGTTGTAACCAGAAAATCCATCCATTAATGAATACATGGCATGGCCAGCTGTTAGATCAACTATGGTGTCGATGTTGGGAAGTGGGAAGTCATCCTTAGGACATGCTTTATTAAGATCTCTAAAGTCTGTGCACACTCTGACACTTTTATCTGGCTTAGATATAGGAACAATGTTAGAGATCCATTCTGTGTAGTCGATTGATCTTATGAAGCCTACATCAAGAAGTTTTCTCAATTCTTCCTTAACCAATAATGCAACATGGGGATGCATCTTTCTAAGTTTTTGTTTCATAGGTTTAACCCCTGGTTTGATAGACAAGTGATGCATGATCAGATCAGGATCAAGACCTGGCATGTTTGCATAAGACCAAGCAAAGTTGACTTGATTTTCCTTTAGAAAATCTATGAACTTTGGTATTTCTTCCTTTGTCATTGATGCAGCTAACTGTAAGATCCTTGGTTTGTCTGAAGTTTCAAGATTGACTGCATTTGTGGGCTCAATCAAAATAGGTGAGAGCTCATGGTAGTGCTCTGGGAGAGTGTCAAGATTCCCATCGTCTCGTGCCTTAAAAATCTTTTCACCAACCGATACACTCTTTATTTTATCTTTTGTTTGATCTAATACTGCCAGATTCTGGTTTTCACCTTAGATCTTTCTTTTTTATTTTTACTTTTGCAACTAGGAGACTTGGCACTCTCCTGATTAAAGACTCTGTGCTGAAAATCGCTAGTGGAACAATCATTTATGTCATCTGCAGAAAAGAAGTTGACGATAGATTCATCATTTGGAAACATAGGTATACTGATAGGTTCGGATGAATCCCAATCAATGAGGTTAGGATGGATCAAAGATAGCAGGTCGTCGGGTTGTGTGAAATCAGCTATGGTTATGGTCATAATGGAGTTGACCGTAGGATCTGAGGTACAAGGTGGATCAATGATGATACTGTTCTCGTGATAGTCTTGTTCATTTAAATCTGACTATGTATCACTAGAATCATAGTCACTTTGTGGTTCAGATTCTTGTGGTTGGGACTCTGACCCTTCACCTTTGATTAGATTTGGGGTATACTTGTGTATCACATCAACCTTTTTATCCCTCTAGAACTCATCATTGTAGATAGTGTCCCATTCATATTCAGCAGAGTCTATGTCGGAGTTATTATCCATGAAATTTTGAATTGTGGCCAAACATGCTTTTCTTGAATCTGAACCTTCCTGTAATGTGAGAACAGTGTCATGCAGTTGTTTGGATGTTCTTTCTTTTGAGGTAGTATCATAACCTAAGCCTATTTTCTCTTTCGCAGCAAGTCTTAGAGGATTAATAGGTTCAACTACTCCTTTTCTCTTCCCGATAGGGCCATTACCATCATATCCCATCTTTTGCATGATTGTATACCCTTTTCCATATCTATCTATTGGTAATTTGACATTAAGAACTATTTCATCTTCATCTTTATAGAGCCAATTTAAAATTTCTCTATCCTCAGAATTTTCCATGGGAAATGTTTCTTTGATGAATCATCCATTAAACTTTGTGCTTGGCTCTGTTGGTGGTTGCATTGATGTTGATGCTGCTAATATTTGATGTTGTGTGAGAGAAGGTTGTCCATGTGACCAAGGTGATGTAGGAAAATTAGCCAAACGGAGAGAGTATTCCCCGACTCCATGGTCCTTGAATTTCAATTTCTTGTCAAAACTATTGGCTAAATGACTAACTTGTGTGTCAATTTTGAGAGAAGTACTAGCACGCGCTTCTCGATTGTTAGGAACCAAAGTATCTTGACTGGCTTTGATATTGGCACAAGTTTGAATATTTGAATTATCAGCTGATATCGTGATTTCCTGTCCATCATAGGGAAACTTAAGACATTGATGGTATGTGGATGGGACAGCGTGCATTTCTTGGATCCAAGGATGACCCAACAAGATGTATGCAAGATCATGGTCTAATACTTGACAGAAAGTATTTTTGATAACAGGGCCCACTCTGATTGGCAGCATTACTAGACCTTTGGATGCTCTTTCCTCATCATCATGGGCTTTAATGGTAATCTTCCTTCGGAGATCAATGGAATCGTCAGAAAATCCTAAAGCTTTAACCAACTTCATGGTACATATGTTTAAACCAACACCTCCATCTATTAGAACTCGTCTGACACAAAACTTGTGGACCATGACTTCTAGGTATAATGATGAATTATGAGGATGAGTTATGGAAACGTCATATTTTTCAGAGAATGAAAGGAATGTGGGTGAGCACAAGTTTCCTACCATGGATTGAAATTGGTCTACATCCAAATCAGTGGATACAATTGTTTCAATGAGGGCCTTTTAGAGAATTTCCTTATGGGCTGGGGAAATTTTCAAGAGTTCTAAGATAGAAATTTGAACAGGATTTTTCCGAAGTTGGTTGACTAAATCATATTGATGTTGAGGTGTAGGTCCAGTGGATTTTGAGGTGGCACCCTGTAAGACAACTTTAGCTTGTGCCCTTGTTGTTGCATTGACCTCCCTATATTCCATCTTTTCCTTGACTTTTATAACATTGATCCGCTTGTCATCAGTGTAGATATGATTGATTATTGGATCCTCAATATGATTCACACTTTTTCCAGAAGATTCACCTTTTTGATAGTTGGGAAAAGGATTGCGAAAAGCTTGGTGGTCTTCATTTGATTGTTGATGTCCTTCTATTATGATGGTGCCATTTTTTATTAAGTCATGAATGGTATTCTTCAAGGCTTGACAGTTATTTGTGAGATGACCTTTACACCGATGATAGTCACAATAGTATGCCTCATTCCATGATGGAGGCTTCACACTGGGTTCATAGTTTCATTGAGGTGGCAAGGTAATGACATTTTTAGCCATCAACTCTTTGAATGAAGATTCCAAAGATTGACCCAGTGGAGTGTAGGTTCTTCTATTGGAGAAGAATGAAAATCATTGTGGATTTGTATTCGAGGTATTCCCTAAGGAGTTGTGATTGCTATTGGTTCCCTGGTAACCTTGATTGTTGGTAGTCCCTTGATTGGGAGTAGAATATTGATTCACATTTTTCCTCAGACGAGGAGGATTGTTTCCTTGATTTGTAACTGAGTTGAAATTGTTATAGTTGTTGTTGTGTGGAGTACTTGGAGTAATAAGGACAAATGGCTTAGTTGAGACAAGATTTTCATCGAAAACACCATCATTCACCACGTTCTTGTTGCGAGTCCAAAATTTAGACTTGTCCTGATTGTTATGATGATTGGATGAGCTAGGGTTGTCCTTGTAAAGTTTTATGGTTCCTCTTTTGACCAAAGCACTTTCAATGGTTATAGCATCTTCAATCAATTTCTCAAAAGAGGGAGGACAATGTAAATTCAAACGATAGCTCATCTCTTAATTCAGGCTATTAATGAAGGTTACCATCTTTTCCTTTTTAGGAACAGAACGTGGATATCTAGCAAACATTCTTCTCCATCTCTGAAGAAAAGTAATGAAAGGTTCACCAGGTTTTTGTGCAACTTTGCAGAGATCTATCATAGTGATTTGGTGTTGGATGTTGTAAGCATATTGTGATATAAACATATTGGTCAATTCCTCAAATGTCTTGACGGGAGGTGTAATTTTTGATATCCATTACATAGAGTAAGCTCCAAGACTCCTAGGAAACA
Organism: Sequoia sempervirens; assembly: GCA_007258455.2. Lineage (NCBI taxonomy): Eukaryota > Viridiplantae > Streptophyta > Pinopsida > Cupressales > Cupressaceae > Sequoia > Sequoia sempervirens. The sequence continues at coordinate 92,329 of VDFB02212089.1, forward strand.
ACCGCATCAAGTAAGTGTCCTCATGAGCAAACTCTAAATTCATGTTTCGGGAGGAAGTCTCTAACATGGTCAATTGGATCTGATTTCCCATTATAACGATCAAATCTTGGAATTTTGCAATTTTTGGGAAATGGAATCATGTTGAGACTTCGATCAAAAGGATAAGGACAAATGTCCTCAAGAGTATATTTATTTTTGGTGGTTCCCCCTTGTAACTCTTTAACTTGTCCTTGAAATGCCTTAATTTGTTGAGTCAAAGCACTAAGATCAGATAGGGGTGTTTCTTCTGGTTTGTTCTTCAAAATCTTAGTATCAAAGTCATGTTGCAATTTAGCTCCTTGGTCAGCTAGATAGAGGAAATATTTTTCTTTATTGCGTTGCAAGATCTTTTCTATGGCTTTATGAAATTTGGGGTCTTTATTAGCCTCTCTAAGGTGGCGTTCATCCTCGTGTTCATCATCACTATCTATAGGAGTATTGTTTATGGATTTGTACTTGTGGAAGGGATTTTCTTCTCTGTTATCCATGTCGTTGAAAAGTAGATTACAACTTATACTGTAAAGGGGATTACTGCTTTCACCTTCTTCTTGAGGGTTTTGGGTATGACCTTCTTGTTGGATCTCATCCTTCCACTTATTGTATTGAGACCTTGTAAAGATAGGCATGTGATTTTGATAAGTTCTTCTAAACTTTAGATCACAGTTTTGATAAGTGCAATAATGATGATATCTTCATCTGATAAGATGGGAATCTTATGATATGATCAAAGATGTTCCTAATTTTTTTATTGTGGTTTCCAATGATGAAGGATGTCAAAATCCTATTGGGGAAGTTGAATCAATAATCAAAAATTTGTTTGAAAAATGCACTTTTAAAGATTTGATCTTTGTCTTCGAAGAAAGGTTTTAAAATCACTGAAGGATTTGACTGGGATGTGATGGATACTCAATAGAAGGTTGTGGTATATTGTCAAACTCAAGAGGTTGATTAAAATTATGTCATTGAGATAGAGCTAATCTCTAATAATAAGCTCGAGAATCCAAAGGTTCTACAGCATACTCATTAGTGAATCCCCTAACAAAGTCTTGGTATCTATGAAGAAATCCACAGTAATGAAGCAAGACGTGTCGACTTTTGTACAAAAAATTTCTTCTTTGCAATGTTTTCTTGTACCCTAGATGTCACTTGGGCTTCTTGATCCTATTGGAAACTGATTTCTTGACAAATTTTGTTGATTTCCACTCCCTAAGCATGGGAGAAATATCAGTATGTTACTAGACCAAAGATGTCAGAAAGTCAGGTGTGTAAATGATTTCAGTTGTTTTTTTTTTTCATGTTCATTTTGGATGATCTTTATCTAAATTAATGTGAATGAAAACATAGCAAACACTCTAAATTAAATGGAATGTAACCAAACACAGATAAAGCAAGCACATCCTATGGTAAAGCCAGGACAATATCCGCTAGATTCCACGTAGGTTTCCCCAACCACATATCGGTAGCATGTGAATTCAGAAGCTTGGCTACACGGGCTCCCCCTTACAGTGCACTCTCTTCTCAGGCCAACCAAGCTTCCAACCCCCATGAAACTCCCATGGCAGATTGATCACCTCTACTATAGACTACGAAAGTGTGGATGCCTTCACACCGACCGGTGTTGCACTAGAAAATAGAAGGTTTTTGGTTTACTACACAATGGTGTTTAATTTAGAACCCTCGTTCGAGTGGCCATACATGGGGCAAGAGATTAATCACTGATTAGGTGGCACTCCAGCCTGAAGAGGTTAAGCTCAACAGGGTTTATGGGAGTACTACTTTGTCCGTATGACACATTTGCACTCGTAATCTTAGGTTTTCCCTTAAGATTCACATTTGTATACTTGTCAGGGGTAGCTTGGCCTTAGCTCCATTTCCAATTTGAGTCGTGTTGGGGTGATGAAATCCCTAGGTAGGCCCAATTTCTAGAGTTAGTAACTGTTTCTCTTACACCCAGGATCACATGAATGCGCAAGGGGAGAGGATACTCTGATATACCAAATCGTGAGGGTTACACAGGGATAAAGTGGGTCTAGCTTTCTGATCACCTAGTTTGCACAGGGTGAGAGCATAGTCACCTACCACTTTCAAGCACAATCAAGTAGAGTAAACAAATTCATTTTAATGCACCAAATCACAATGATTTAAGCTAAGTGAAGATTTTGCTTCACAACAAACATGGGGTTCATTTTAACTGCATGATCAAAGTGTGGTGACTATCCTAGTTTGATTCATTTTAAACCAGAAAAGATTTTGTCTACGGAATGCGTCAGACTCAAAATCCTATTTTTGTGTTACAACCTAGATGCGCCGAAACAAGTAGTATATGCACCAAAACAGACCTTAAATGCGTAGAAATAGACAATATATGTGCAGAAACAGACCTTAAATGCGCTAAAACAGAACTTAAATGTGCTAAAGAAAAATACTAAATGCACTAAAACAGTCCTTATATGTGCTATTCTAATAAAGTGCAGATTTAAATCTATAAATGACTGAAACTAGTCCTCTGAAATCTACCTTAAATGCGCTCTTTTAACCCTTAAATGCGCTAAAATAGTTCCTAAATGTGCTACTCTAATTTAATGCAGATTTAATTCTAAGTGTAATGAGACTATATGCGCTATTTTATCCCTCGGGTGTGCTAAATTAACCCTTAGAAGCGCCGAAACAGTCCTCAAATGTGCTGAAATTCTCTACAAAAATAGAAAAAATTAAATTCCCAGATGCGCTATAGAAAGTGTCAGATGCGCTAAAACGCCAGATTTTTCTGAAAGCTGAACTCCAAACACGGAAACCTGTCAAAATTTTCTACAGAAAAACATCAAAATAGGGGCATAGGCCCCATGGTGGGCACCATTTTATGTGTATGAAAATATGTCTATCACAAAGGATTCAATACACAATCAATAAAACATTAAATCAAAGAAAACTGAAAGAAAAAACAAATAAACAAACTGTTGATGGTAGCTTCTTTGAAGTCATTCTATTGCTCTCTATCTCCAGCATTTCGTTTGTTCAGGTTGCTCTCATATTTTGTGTACGAAGCTCAACGAAATGGACTACTAGAGAATGAGATTTAAACTAAAATGCATTTTATGCTAAAATGCAAGATTATGCTATGATATGATAAAAATATTGCTAAGATATGATTATCGCTAGAATGCTAAAAGATGCCAGTGCATAAGAGTAATTTCCTATATGTACATGTGTGTAACCAATGCTTGGATTCACACATGTATTTATAGAGTTTTTTGAGGATTTTGATTGGTTGAGTTGGTTGACGGCTGTGATAATTCCTGACAGATCGAGCGGTCGAAGATGGATGAAACTAGAGAGAAAATAGAAGAAATGAATAAAGCAAGATTTTTCCATTTTCATGGAAGGGATAAGATGAGATGATTAAAAATCATCTTTTTAGAAGATAATGGAAAGATATTGAGAAGATAAATAATGAATTATTAAATTCATTTATTTATTTATGGGCGCATGTTGATTTTTCTTAATTAAATAAATATTTAATTAATATTTTGAGGAAATCAGAAGATTTCATAATTTAAATGAAATATCTAATTATGATTTGAAGAAAGTAGAAGATATTTAATTAAATAAAATATTTAATTAATTAGAAGAGAGTTTTAAAATAGAAGAAAAGAAATATTTAAATTTAATTAAAAAGATTTAATTAAATTCAAAAAGATGATAATTAATTTAAATAAATAAAATGTATTATTTAATTAATCAAGTGGATATGTGAAATAATCAAATAAAATAGATTTATTTGATTATAGTAGGAAAATGAATGAACAATATAATTAAATTGATTAAATTTAATTACATTGTAGAAGACTTTAGAAAAATTAATTAAATAATAAATATTTAATTAAATGTCAGGAATGAATAGACATGACCAATTTTATGCATATACACTTAATATTTTCATAAATATGATAAATAAAATTAAAAATAAATTGAAGGAAGCAACTAAGAATGAAACACAAGAACAAGCTCTCCTTTTGTTTTTCTAGGTATGTACAAATCTTGCATTCCCATCAATTCTATTGGAAGGAGACCCCAGAACTACAGTCAATGCTATCATAAAGAAACACTCACAGAATTGGAAGGTGGCTAATATCTGACAAAATGTGTGGCCATTATTAGACACCCTAGTGTTTTTCATAATTCAACATTGTCACAGAGAGGTTAATCAAGAAATGAATTTTCTAGCAACACAGGCAGTCAATCATGAGGAATATTTAATCCTTTAAAATACGCCTAGCACATGGGAAGGCTTTGTAGATCACTTTAAGTTCAAAAAACCTTTCATAATCACTAATTAAGCTACCTGTAGCATAGAACCATTAGACAAAAAGCATCACTGACCCAGAAGATGTTGGAGGTGTCAACTGGAGCAACATAATGGGTGAAGTCGCAGAAGCAACAAGTTAATAGGTGACATTTATGATTTTTATAATTGGAAATAGAAGGGTTGATGCATAAACTAATGTTTATAATGGGAGTGGTCCCCAAGACCACAACTAATGCATCAATAAAATAATCAAATTTTTTTAGTATTAAAAATTAAATTCTTAATTTATTTTTTTTGATACGCCAAAAATTAAATTCTTAATTGTATCATCATCTAGATTACATTTTTTTGGCCATAAGAAGCATTTAGTTTAATCGACCACTAAGAAAGAAGCATACAAAAATAAAATAACTATGCTATTGTATGTCTTAAAGCATTTTCATTGATAGAGAAGTAAACTGGTAAGATTGATAGAACTTTAAAAAAAAAACAAGAAGTTTGATGGTAAAGTAGTTAGCACTTGAAAATAATAAAAAAAGTATCAACACTGAATTCAATACTGCAACCTTAACAAGGTGTACAATTCCAAAAAAATGTAGTAACAAAATGGGACAAAATCTGAGTTATTTTCTTCATATCTCTGTCAAAACTGGGTCAAAATTTACAATAATCTCATACCAAATAGAATTTCAATAAAAGATAGTACAAAGCAAACTCACATTAAAATTGCTCAATTCTAGATAGTACTATAGGGAATAGTGCTACTAGGATCAAAATATTGATTTTAAAGCTAAATGAACACCAATAGGGCCAAATCAAGAAAGAAACTAAAGTAAAAGAAATAAGAGTCACATTGGGCCTAGTACGAGGACCCAAGCGAGCAAGAAAAAATCATTAAATCTGAAAAAATGATCTCATGGAGTTCACTAAGCTTCAAGAGGACTTTTATGTGCAAAAAATGGAAATTGTTGAGACTTTGAAGCACCTTTAAGTGTTCAATCTACTTTTTTTGGGTCTTTTTTTACCTTTGCTATGGGTTCACTTTGCAAACATTTTGATCATGCAAAATCATAATTTTTTCAAGGACTTCAAAAATTTTAAGGTAAGGTTATTTAAGCATCACAATCTCTATTCATCTACAATACTTTGGAATTAAGCATAATTGAATTATTCTTTGTCGTTATTGAATGTTACATTCTATGGATGGATTAAAATTGTATGTAATTTCAAGATCATGTTATTCAAATCCTATAAACATCAAAACATTTTTCATAGCTTTACATATAGAACAAATATTTTAGAGATCTACTTGCTTTATTTAATACATTATGTTGTGATAGTCGAAAAGAAACATTCATTATGAAATGCAAAGGAATTTTATAATAAGACATATCATCATAATGTATAAAATAATTTCACTTTCACATATCACTATCCCTAGGCTTTTCATTAGATGTAAAATGAAAACAACACTAACTAGAAGTTATTGAATAGTTTGTTATCATTACAACAACCATGCATGTAAGAATTACAACCTATTGCTTTGGATATTTTAAGGTTTTCCATAGTATTGTGTCACAACTTCTCGATGGTTCAAATTGTTGTTTGACCACAAAAGATTGGGTCAGTATGGATCTGAGAAGTTGATAGAGAATGATGTTGGAAATAAATACTAGATGTTGCAATAGAGCTTGATAGAATCTTGATTGATGTGTAGGATACCAAGATAAGGTTTGTACCTACTTAAGAATCAATGTCAAAGGGAAAAATCCTTTCCAATCTCATATTGAAACTAAACACGATTTTAGAAAAAAAAAAGGTGTACATGGTGACCAGTGGCATTCCTATTTGAGTGCTAGAAGCACTAACTGAAAGACACTATGATCATGTTCAAAGGTGGATTTGTAGCAACACAACAAAATTTACTGGAAATAATGAGTACATAAGTTGCAATTAGAGGTAGTTACAACCCTTATAGAGCTCAAACAGGATCTATTTTTATGTGTTTACAAGTGCCTTATCCATCTCTAGCAATATGTTCTACAAAAAGGCCACAAGATTCTAGAAATATATGCATGCAATTAATATAAATAAAATCTCGATTGATTACAAGTTATAAATGGTACCTATCATTGTGCATTTTCCTCATAATTGTTGCCTATATATTATGTATGTCTTTGGCATTATTTTCCAATTAATAGTTGTATATCCATTGTTTCAATATTGTCAATGAACATCCCTATTTTTCAGTAGTAAGAAATATCTTGGGTGAAACCTATAAGAAAGGGTTGAGGGGTATGCACTGTCTTTCAACCAAATGCAATTGGCATGTGTAAAGCTAGACTTGACAATGTTTTCTAGCATCCTTCTTTCTTGCGCCAAAATAGAAGCTTTGGAACAAGTTTAAACATCCATCAAAGCCGACTTGCAACTACCCTGGTAGACATGTATGCAAAATGTGGAACCATAGACAAGGCCTTTCAACTGTCTAAGATAATGCCTCGAAGAGATGTCATCTCATGAAATGGAATGACTACAAGAAAATGGATTTGTGAAAAGGCTTTAGAAACTTTCAAGAAAATGTAATTGGAAAGTGTAAAGCCAAATTCCAGAACCTTTGCCAAAATCCTTCTTGTCTTTGCTAAAATGGGAGAGATTTGGAACAGGGTATAGACATCCATCAATTTTTTATGGAAGGGGGATTTTTGACAGATGTGATAGTTGGAAATTCTATTGTAGACATGTACGCAACATATGGAAGCATAGAAAAGGAACTTGTGTTATTTGACAGAATGCCTCAAAGAAATGTGATCTCATGGAATGCCATGGTTGCAGGGTGCACAAAATATATTTTTTTAAGGGATTTTAAAACTATCAAGCAAATGTGATTGGTAGTTGTAAACTAAAATCCACAACTTTACTAGCATCCTCCCTGTCAGTGCCAAAATGGGAACTTTGGAACAAGGTTCGAACATCAATCTAAGCATAAAAGGAGGGACACTTTTTTCAAATGTTATAGTTAAAACTGCCCTGGTAGACAAGTATACAAAATGTGGAACCATCAAGAAGGTATATGTACAAAATGGATTTGTTGAAAAAAATGCTCCCCAGGATGCATTCTCTACCAAATATGATCCTATCTTTCATATAGGTTTTTTCAGAGACACAGGATGGGTAAGGAAAATTTCCAACCAATCCTTGATTTGGTAAAGTTTTAAAACATCCCAAGTATACCCAATTTTTTTAGGGGATGACTAGATACTTTAGAAGATAGATAGTGGAGATCCAAAGGTCCCTAACTATCCTGGGAACAACTAGCCATCCTTCCTAGATACATTTTAATTACTATTTTTTTTAAAAGTTACAATTTTTCAATGCATGTTTGGTTTATCACATATCCATCTAAGGTTTGGAAAACTAAGAAGTAATCCAAGGGTCATCACCCACATTAAAAGATATCACGGTTGGGGTTTTACTAGTGCTAATATTGAATTATCATTAGAAAATATCAAAACACTATGGTTTAATAGAGTTTGCAATCTTCATTATTTAAAAATTTCAAGTTATTTGTTTGGACCTTTTTGACATGACAATTCACATTCACTTTTTTATGTTGTACCTATGCCACCAATCTTAATAACTTGGTTGCTACAGAGCTATAGAACACTTAGAATGAATCTACAGCAATTATAACTATAAGTCTGACAAAATAATAGATCAGTGATTAATCATGATCACAACATCAACAAAATGCATATCCCTTGTTACAGATCTCTGCATATTCACATTTGAAATCACAAAGATTATCTTGTTTCATAGATTAAATAATATGTTCAGTATACAAGGACTACCACAGAAAAATTTGACATGTTATAGTCATTATACTGCTAAATAAAAATTAATTCATAGTCAATAGGACATATTACTTTCATAATGCAGAAATATATCAATCATGTCCTATAAGAAAAATTCATTTAACAATTTCATCTATTAATATCCTAGATGAAGTCAACTGGAACATAATGAGTTATCTTTTTTACTTCACAACTCCTCATTGATAGTAGACCATGCTATTTTGAAGGCTTTGAGAAAATTTTGATAATCAACCCTTCACTTGAATACACACCGATATATATAATGTCCATTAAGATTCTACAATGTATGTAATAAATGCCAATCAATATTATTATTTTAAAAAAATATTTTTTAAAGAAGGTACCCTAGAAAAACCTATCTAAGAAATACATCCCCATCCCCGAATGTGAGGGATCATATTGAAAAGGGTTTAGAAACATTCAAGAAAAGCAATTGACAAGCTTTCTAATATGGAAGCATAGACAAGGCACGTGAACTATTTGATGGAATGCCTCAAAAAGATTCATCCTTGTGAACTACAATGACTGTAGGAAATGCACAAAATAGATTTCTTGAAAATAATTTAGAAGCTTTCAAGCAAATGTAATTCGCAGGTGTAGAGCCATACTCAGCAACCTTTTCCATCATCCTGCTTGCATGTTCCAAATCAAATATTTGGAACAAGGTATGGCCATTCATCGAAGCATAATGGAAGGGCGAAATTTGTTAGATGTTATAGTCACAACTAGAAATGTATGTAAATGTGTATTGCCATGATTGCAGGATATGCACAAAATGGATTCATTTAAAATACATGTTAAAACCATGTTACAAAGATGTGAAACATATGAACTATGCTTGAAATTTTTAATTTACAAAACAAAGAGAAAAATAATAATAATCTAACCTTGGATGTGCTCATCAAAGGTGAAAGTGACTCCAATTTAACAATTTCATAAGCATATAGGCAGTCTTCTTCATCGAGCACATCTTTCGAGTCTTTGGGGAATAACACAAGGAGTCGTGGCTCAAATTTTTTCCCTTTCTGGAATTCAAATGTGTTTTTCGTTTAATTTTTTTTTTGAACTTGTTCCCTCTTTTCTCGACTTGAAAGCGCAAAATTTTACTCTTTCAAAATATTTGATCTACAAAAGGAAAGAGAATTTTTTAATTTGTTTACATTTAGTTTTAGTGATGTCGTTGAAACCCTACGATGTCCTATGTCAATGGGTTGCAAGATAGTGAAATATATTTATAATTTTTTTTCAATTATTATATGTTCTATAAACTAGCAATCTCACCTTAGTGTTCAATGGGTACGTCGAAGAAGTGGGGAAGGTCAATTAGGAAATATTTTGGTCCATTTTTTGCATACATTTGTGTAGTACTTGAAGTCAATTGGTAAAACCTCTGAATCAAGAATATAATCAGGCTCTATAGATCATATGAGTCAATATAGTGTTGGAGATATTTTGGAAATATATTTGTACCTATAAAATATTATGATAATATCTCCAACCCTATCACTCAATATATATGAGTGTGCAAAAAAAACCATGTGTTGTAAACTAATATATAATTTAGACATCCATCTCCATACGTAAATTTCAACACCCAAATCAACCTTAGTTAGCTAAGTATTGTTATCCTAACATTTTTATAACTACTCCATGATTCTCTCCAAATCCCCATGCTCTTCCTTTTTGACTACTCGCACCTTACAACTTACCGTAAGTATGGTAAGTATAAGTAATGAAAAATTAATCAAACAAAACATTTCAAATAGCAAGATTGCAAGGTGTATGGTACTTGCCCCAAATGGCCCGCTTAGGTAGGGGTCCCATGAGGGGGGATTAAGCTCTATGGATTATGATCAAATTAGAAAGAAAAAAGAATAGAGTAATAGTCATTTATTTAGTCATTTTTATTTTTCTAATATTAGTCATTTATTTAGTCATTTAGTTGTGATTTTACCCGATGACCAAATTAGTCACTTATGATGATCAAATTAGTCATTTATTTTCAAAATTCTATTAGTGTTAGTCACATGACTAAAAATTTTAGTCACGTAACTAAAATTTTTAGTCGCATGACTAAAAGGTTTAGTCACATAGTCATTTACTTGCCAAATTCTACTAGTGTTTCATGAGCATCCTTCTATAAAATCAAAATATGCCCTATAGACTGTCTACTTATTTACTACAAGGGACTCATTGTTTCTTGGTATTGTGGGTCTTAAGATCCGTCAACCTTATTGTCACTACTTCATAGTCCACAAGGTATTACACTATTCTTCCATCTTTGATGAGTCTCAAAACACTACTCATACATGCAATCCACTACCTCCATTATACAATGGCTAAGAAGAAACATTGAACATGTGATTACCACTGTTACTTCATTTGGACAGTCATTCCTTGATTGCATTTTCCTTCTCTAACATTGCCAATAGCATTTGAAAAACACTTAAGGTCATCAAGGGGGTAAGCAAACTCACTGTTAAAATCTACACTTTACTATGCAAGGTGGGTGAAGCCACAATAGTGGTTTACAATTGAAGTGAGGAAGGAAAAATCACAAAAAATGAATGCATGGAAAAAAACTTGATTTTAGGGGTTCATACGAACCTATTGGTTCAACCGAACCCATTAGGGGTTCGCTAGAACCTGGGTTCGGGCAAACCCTTTTAATGCTTTCCCACCAAAAAGGCCAATAAAACCCCTTATAAAAGGGAGGTTCAAATGAACCCTGGTTTGATTGAACCCCTAGAGGTTTGCTCGAACCCCCCTTTAACCTCATCCCCCCCTGAAACAAAAAAAAAAACCTTGAATTTTGGCACTTCGGAGCTCGATTTGAGGATGAAAATGGATGAATCTTCACAAACCCAACTGGAATTAGGTAGTCCTCAGAACAAGCTATCCAATGAATATAATTTTAATATGTTTTGGTTTTATTATGTATTTGTTTTTTTAGTTTTATTAAACATAGGTTTTTCATCGAAAATGAAGGTCTTTGTTCTGCACATGTGGAAAAATAGCAGATTATCAAAAAAAAAAAAATTGAAAAATATGAGTGCACTAGATATTGAAGTCCTTGATCCAACCAAAAAAAATGAATTTTGATATATACAAAAAAATTATGCGTTATACGGTCACACTATATCTGAATTGTAATTGGTTTGACTTGAAACTTGATTAAAGAAAAAATATTCAATAAAAAACTATCTAACCAAGTGGAAGCACTAGATATCAGAGTTACGAATCTAAATTCAAAAGAATTAGAATTTTATCCTTCATGGAAAAAAAGTTATGCATTATATGGTGTGTGTCACTTTTTAAAAATGTTGTTTTTTGAAAAAAATAGTTTTCATGGGAGATGGAAAAAGAAGTGCAATCTAATTCCAAAAAAATTTGAAAAAATTATTTTTAGAATCTACAGACAAAATGTGACGAGACTCTAGTTTGCATCATCTTCAAATTATTCATGGTTTAGCCGCTATAGGTGCCCGAATGTGAAAATTTAGTTAAAAATAATAATTTCAGTGTCCAGTTTGGCCAAAAATTGTAAACCACTATTGTGGGGTCACCCAAGTTTGAGCTTTATTATCTTGTCACTGCTCAACCTCTTTTTTATTGTCACACCTCAAGTGACTATCATTCTTCTTACCATAGATTGCATTTACAAATGTCATTGAGCTACATAGTGTTCTTGTTATTGGCTACAATCTTTAGATTGCAAGATTTTTTTATTGGCTACAATGTCTCAATCTTTATGATATTGCAACCTCACTAATCTGCTAGAGTTATGGTTTATGTTTCTATAGAGGCCTATGGTTTGTACCCTATTCATGCTCTTACCAATGCTTCTATTGTTATTAAAAAAAAACCTTAAATCTTGGGTCAAAAAATTAGTTGTCTTGACAGGGTTGTGGTATGATCTTGGATTGTATCATAGAGTGTGTGGGAAGCTTGTGTTTGATCATTAAGGTATGTAAACCTAATCAGGGAAATGTATCCTATATAGCATGGGTCTTGCTTTAATACTTTCCATAATGGTTATTAGTAGATCACATTATTATAGTTTGTGGTAACCCAAGATTACATTCAAGTATGTAACAAACTTGGTTTGTAGTTTGTACACTTTTAAGTAATATTCATAAGGTTTAGAAAATATTGATCACTCTCTAGAATAGCCCATTAAACATGGGTTTTTCTTGAATGCACTACATAATTGATATAACACAACCACTCTACATATCAACTAGAGTTATAGGCTCTTTATTGCAGAAAGAGGTAATCGCTCTTGGATCATGCTATTATTACATCATAACCTGTTAAACTTGAGTCAACCTAAACGCACCCAATGATGATTGAAACCTAATTGTAATGGCAATGATTTGTACATTAATTGTTCTCATGCGTGTGTCATAGAAAAAAGTACCCTTTGCTTGACATGGGATTAATTCATGATAAAATGGACTTAATGAGGCCTTAATCTAGTGTTGTAATGCATTTTATGCATCCACATTAGGTCTTGGACCCTTATAAATTGAATAACATGCTTTTAACAATGCCTTGTAAAGGTGTTGTAAAGTCTTGTAAAGTACTTTCACACTTTTCTAGACTTAATTAACTTATTTCTCCCTAATTCAATATTATAAAATGTGTTTAATAACATTACTACATCAAATTAGAAGGCTTTTGAAATAAACTTAATGTTAAACTAGTGTTGTAATGTGTCTTGCACATTCACATTGGTTCTTGTGCCTTCCTAGGCTATGTGGACCTCATTTTAGTGTTGTAAAGTGTACATAATCACACTTCCAAATTGAGTTTTGTGTCCCAAGCCCTATTTGACATTTACATCATCATTAATAGGCCCCTATTAACCCATATTATGCATCTCGAAGCATAATTTGATCAAATAACTGACATAGTCATCATATAAGCCTAATTTTTTTACTTCTTGACATAAAAGTGCAGATCTGAAGCTTCAAAATCCATCTTTGAAAATCCAAAAATGCAAAATGAACTGTAGATTTTTGGCACCACAAGATTCTCTAACTCCTTTAGGGTTTTCCACCTAAAAGGAGATAGGTAGGCCATCAAAGTGCAAATCTGAAGCTTCAAACATGGATTTTGAAGCTTTAGATTTGCATAGATAACATGATTTGAATGAACCCTTTAGCATTTTTGGCACTACCTCTCTCCTTTTAGGTGAAAACCCTAGAAGAACTATAGAAGTGCATTGGTGCCAAAAATCTACAGTTCATTTTGGTGAACCTACTTTTTGAACATCTTATTTTTTGATTTGGAGTCCATTTTCATCCTAATCCTAGCTTGCATTGCATTTGCATTAGAGTTGCATTGGTTAATTTGCATCTAGGGTTTCAAATTTTTGTATTAGAAAAAAGTGCATTTAGCTTGCATTTTTTTGCATAAAATTTCCTTTAAAATCTTTGAAAATTTGTATCTCCATCTAAGGCCCGCATCTTACAAAATTAAACACATCAAAAACACTTCAAAATTTCTAAAAATTTTGCAAAAAAAACTAGTATTGGGACTCATTCACCATACTGGGCGAATCAGTCCCTATCCAAATTTTTGACTATCTGATAGTGCATTAGAAACCTCATTTTTGTGCTTCCTAAGCCTCCTAGTATCATATAGTATAAGTCTAGAAAGTTTCTGGAACATTTATTTTATGCATTTAGCTCAAAGAAACATCATTTTAGATTATCCATTCTTCAAAGCACTTCGTTTGCACACATCTTTCGATCTAAAAATGCTTACATTTTTGCAATTTTGCATAACATTGATAAAAGTACTTTTCACTTTTGCATATACAATGTTTTTATTCCTAAAACTTTGCATAAGTTTGTTAAAAGTGCTTTTCATTCTTGCATGTACATTGTTTGCATTTTCCAAATCTTGTATATATTGGATAAGAATGTTTTGTATCTTTGCATATACATTGTTCATCTTGTTGAAACATTGCATGAAATGGTTACATGTACTTTTCATTCTCATTCAAACAATCCTAGCACCTTGCATATGTAGACATGTTAAGAAACACTTCTTATCCCCTCCCTATGAGAGTGTTTTAGTGAAAGAGACTACAACTTGGGCCATTCCTAACGATCATACTTGTTCTTCTCATAATATCTCTCCTCTTGGTGATGAAGATATTTTAGTAGAAGAACCAATTTATGATAGTTTTGAGAATCCTAGTTGTTTCTCTCCTCTTATCTCTCTTAGTGGACAAGACATTGATAAACAAGACAATACAACTATAGGTACTCATGAAAACAACATTTTTTCTCCTTCTAGTATCTCTCCTAGTTGTGAAGTAGATACTTTGATGTTAGCTATCATAATCAATGAAGGTCCTGAATATCTTAGTTATCCCCCTTCACCTATGGAAACCCCTCTTGAAAAACAATCTTCAACCATTGATCATTTTCCTACTTGTAATGAAGCCATTTTAGAAGAACCAGCCTATGAATGTCACAAACATTTGGCTTGTTGTTCTCCTAAAAATTCTCCTCCTAGGGATAATATCATGGTGCAAACACATATGAACATTGACACATCTCCTTCAACCACTAAACCTTCCCTTGGTAAGGATACTCAAGTGGCATTAGAATCCCTTTCACCAACATATCATGCCAATCAAGACAAAAAATTTGAGGTTATGATGACACAAGTGGGATCTCCTTTAATTAGTGAGATTCCTAAGTCACCTTCCATTAGTGAAAAACACAAAAAATTATGAGATTTCTTGAAATCCATCATGCACTCTACTCATAACAATGTTTTGCAACCACTAAGTTGTAACTTAGTGACTCAAACATCTAGGGAACCACACAACACTCCTACACCATTACCTTTTCCTCACAAAGTGCCTAGTGTTTAAGATCTTAAAAAGACTTGCTAATGTATCTGTATGGGAATTCATTCAACTCTCACCGACAATGAAATTTATCTTTCATGAAATGTTGGGAATACAAAAGGAAGAGATACAATATTACATAAAACCGAATCATGTAACATCTTCCTCTCGTCCAATGCAAGCCACCCAATCAGAAATCACATTCCCTAAACATGAATTACCCTCACTTGTGATTCAAAACAAAAATGATCCCTTGATGATAAAGGTGATCACTAATCAAACTTTAATTAGGCACACTCTCATTGACAATGGATCGATGATTAATGTTTGTAGCATGGATCTACAAAAACTTGGCATGGAAAAAAATCTCATTCAACTTAATGATGTTCATATTTGTGGCTTTGACAATGTTCATAGGCAACCACTTGGGATGATCACATTACCTATTGAGGTTGGATCGGTAGTGTCTCCTACCCCTATCCACATCTTCCAAGAACCCCTTCCATACAATTTTATCCTAGGGAGACCATGGATTCATTCTATGAAAGGAGTCCCATCTACCCTTCACCGTGTAATGAAATTTGAATACAACAACAAGATATACACAATTGATGTCGATGAGCGAAGCTATGTCTCAACTGATCACAACACTTCCAACTCCCCCAATCCTTTTATTCCTAGATCAAAACTTGAACCTATACACATTGATGTTAACTCTTCACCTACAACAAAACTCTTTAGTGATAATTGTGGGTCGTTAGATTCTACACCTCCTTCCCATAACATTACCAAAATCTCACCCTCATGGTCCAAAGAGTCATACACAAACAATTCATTTTCATAAACAAGTTCTAGTAGTGATTGGAGTTTCACACCACCCTTTTCGGGAGGGTGTGCAATATCCCCATCTCACCCCAAACAACCTTGTGTTCCATTTGCTCAACTTAGTTCTACCAAATCACCTCATGGTGGTGATGGGGGCAATATAACTCCCATCCCTCATGCAACAGTGACACATAACAATAAAAAGGATTTTTTTTCTTGTACAGCAACCAATCCTTCTCACAAACACACAACCCCTTCATCTCACTTGGAAAATTGTTACAACCTTCCTCCTACACATGGATGCAATAAACATACAAACCAATCTGACATATCATACTTATCTCCCCTTTCATGAAATACTTTTCACAACAATAACATTCAAACTTTCAAGGATTGTGGTGCTCTTCCTTGTGTGGCAGCACCTCATTCTCCTACCTAACACTTCCTTTCACATATTCTAGGCTCACCTTTGTCCTGTACTAAGTGGGGGGCAAGGAGTTTGATACCCTTGTCCTCATATGTCACTTTTCATTATCTCTTTTGACTAGTCATTAACCTTTCATGAACATATAAGAGCAAGCTTGGGATGTGGATGAAATGTCTTAAGATTGACTTGCATGTGACATACTACCTTTCTTCATGATGTAGCTTATCAGAAACATATGACTTGGCATATGGCTTTCCGAGTAAGCTCTCATGTCTTATTCTCTCTTCTTATACTTTAAAACAATTGCTCACAGAACCGGTGCTCGCAACTATTTTAAAGTGGGGGCATACATCACCACTCACATTTCATTGTGTGATTTTCTTTTTCTTGTGATTCCCTCTCTTGGAAGCATTAGGAATAATGTTACCCAAGATGAGATCATTTGCATTTATCCTCTCTTCGAGACATTGAGCATGATGTTACCTAAGATGAGACCTTGCACGAATTAAGAAAAAACCCTTTGAACAATCTTTATGTTATTTTGCATTAACAATGTCTATAAGTATCAAAATCATTTCATTTTATTTTGCGGTGCCTTGTTAAATTTATCAGTAGATGTAAATTTAATATGGTTGAGCGAGAAGCCCACCTAGCGGCATGACTTTTCCCCATAGCCACCTTTGTGTTTGTAAGTGCATACCAACTAGTTTATGTATCTTACCTTTGGGCTTTCTCACCCCATAGATGATCAAAATTTTTGTGGCCCCAAAGTGAGTATGTTGGGGATTTCTCACCCCACAGACAACCTAAAGTTTTGTGGCCCTGGAGTGAGTACATCTTTTCCATTCTATCTTTCTTTCCATCTTTCCTTTGCATTATTTTGTATCTTTGGGGCTTCACCTACATGGGAATCTCTCTTGAATGTCTACTTTAGTGTGAGTTTGAAGCAAGCTCATCCTCTCACTAAAGTGGGGGCTAAATGTGCCATAGAAAAGAGGACCCTTTGCTTGATATGGGACTAATTCATGATTAAATGGACTTAACGAGGCCTTGATTTAGGTGTTGTGAGGCATTTTATGCATCCACACTAGGTCTTGGACCCTTGAAAACTACATAAAATATTTTTAATGATGTCTTGTGAAGTGTTGTAAGACATTTCTACATTCTTCTAGACTCTATTCATTATAATTCACCTAAAAATCACCTTTTTATTCATTATTCCTATTTTGAAGTGTTGTAAAGTCCTATAACAAGATTTCACACTTTTCTAGGCACAACTTCACTATTTACAGCTTTCTTATGCTTTATTTGACCCCTTCATGCCCTCATATTTCTTAATTAAGTGTATTTTTGAATATGTGTATGTGTAGGATCATGATGGGCCAAAAAGTGGCGATATGATGGGTATGTGTAGGGTGTGTGGCTAGCAACTTTTTTTTACCCAAAATTGATGAAATGAAAAGGGTTTTTAAAAGAGATTCTCAGCTTCCCACCAATATAAATTATGCTTTAATTTGAATTTAATAAATAATTATTATTCATTTTCTATTTGAATTAAAACTAAAGTCTTGATTGATAGGCTGATTGAAAAACATCTATAGCTTTCAAATGGTATCACATTTTTTGAATTCAAAACATGTGTCACATTCAATGCTTCACATACTATAGGATTAAAAAAAAAATCAATTTCATGAAGTTTTGACCAAGTTAAGGTGGTCACATATGAGTTTTATATTTTTTAAAAGTTGTAATAAAAAATTCATAATTAATTATTTACTTGGAAAAAATTACAAAAAAATATGCATCACATCGGCACATGATTCCTCTACTTATATCTAAAATATTATAAAAAAATTATCATTTTATTGTGGTTAGGGTGGTCAGAAAGACACCTACTTTTTTTTTCCCTAAAATTTAAGTGCTACTGCATTGAAATTTCAAATTTTCACCAAATAGATTTTTTTTTAAATAAACCTAGTAGTTTAAAAACTACATTCAATTTTCTACAGATTCTATTCTTACATATATTTGAAATAATATAGATAACTTATTCAAATTTTTACGTCAAGTTTCCTAACATTGATTTTTCTGAATTTCATCGCCACTTAAGGGCTTGTTTTTTCCATGATGATCCTGCACATACCCATATTATCTTGACAAACAGCATTAAATATAACTTAATTCCCAACACCTATTTTTAGGTCCTAGGTGGGATCCATTCACCATGGGTGGTGAATGAGTCCCCCTTGTCTCCAAATTCAAAATATTTTAAATTTCCTTCTGAGTTTTTATTCAAAATCACTTGATGTCAGCTGTGATAAGGTATGAACAGGTTACTAAGGCACAAGTGTGTATAAATAAGTGTTTTTCTCCTCATTTTACATCTTCTAATCTCCATCTTCCATTCATCTCATAACTCATTCACATCATTCATTCAAGTCAAGCAAGTTAGGGCTTTCACAAAGTGCAAGTCTTTAATTTAGCTTCCTAAGACATCCAAGGGAAAATTCTACATGTTTTGTTGTAGAATTTCAAGATCAATCATCATGGAAAGGTAATCTATTCCATTATTGCATGTTTCATTCCTTTATTTCATCATTTTGGTTTAATTACCTAAACAGGGTTTGACCAAGGCAAACCCCCATGCCCTAACAATCAAAATTTCTTCTTATTTCCTTCTGTGTATGCAGATTTAGATCCTTTGGAAGCTTGTAAATCATTTTGGATCAAGTTTCAAAGTTTTTAAAGTCCTCTCTTCATTCAACAAGTCAAATAATCAACAAAATCACATTTTCAAACCTGTAAATCAGAGTTTTGGAAGTGGACACCTATGGAAGTCTAAAGTGTAGACCGGAAGCTCCGGAATCCACCTTTGAAAATCCAAAAATTCAAAAGTGAACTCATTTTCCATGGGTGGTGAATGAGTCCCACCCCAAGGTTAGTTTTTGGGTTTTTACATTTTTAGATACCCTTTTGTTAGAAACGAGCTCTGGTACAATTTTCCATAACTGGGACTGATTCACCCAAAATGGTGAATGAGTCCCTATAGGCCTAAAAATCAACTTCAACAGTTTTTTAGAAGCAATTTCTAGTTTCCCTCAAGATTTTAGGTGCACACTTCAAGTTTCATTCATTTTTGTTTAGCTTTGCATTTGTTTCTAGTTCATTGTTGCATTACATAATGTGTTTTCAGACATTTCATATTTCATTAGTTTTGCATGTCTAATCAATCAATTTCATTACTTTATTGCATATAGAACATCTCATTTAGGCATAATAACATCATACATTACATAATTTTAATGAACCCTTTAGCATTTTTGGCCTACCTCTCTCCTTTTAGGTGAAAAACCTTAGAAGAGTTAGAGAGTCTTGTGGTGCCAAAAATCTACTATTCATATAGGGTATCAAAGTACAAATATGAAGCTTTAGAATCCATCTTTTAAAATCCAAAAATTCAAAAGTGGACTCATTCACCATGGGTGGCAAATGAGTCCCACCCCAAGGTCAATTTTTGGATTTTTACATTTTTAGATACCCTTTTGTCATAAATGGGTTCTAGTACAGTTTGACAGAGCTAGGACCAATTCAGCTAGAATAGTGAATGAGTCCCACCAGGCCTAAATTTCAGCATCAATAGGATTCTAAAAGTCTTTTCGAGTCCTCATGCATATCTTAGGTGCACACTTTCAATTTGATTCATTTATGTTACATTTTTTCATTCATTTGTAGGTGATTTTGTATTACATAATGTGTTTTCCAACATAGCATAATTCTTAGATTTTGCATTCATAATCAATCAATTAATTCATATAACTTCATTTAGATCATCTCATTTAGTTCAAATAACATCACATATAACATAAATTGAATGAACCTTTAGCATTTTTGGCCTAAGCTCTCTCCTTTTAGGTAAAAAAACCCTAGAAGAGTTAGAGAGTTCATTGGAGCCAAAAATCTATGTTTCATTTTGGTGAACCTACTTTTTGAATGCTTTCTTGTCTGATTTGGAGTTCTTTTGTCATCATAGATCTAGCTTGCATTAGGGTTTGCATGATTTATTTGCATGCTAGGTGTTAAATTTTTCATTCATAAAAAGTGTATAATAGGTTGCATTGTTGCATCTTTAATCATTGAAAAGTTCTAAAATTCTACATTTTTCACTTAGGCCTACATCATAGCACTCAAAAACCATAAAAATACCTCACAAATTTATGAAAATTCTAAAAAAAATCCATATTGAGACTCATTCGCCACCCTGGGAGAATTAGTCCCTTTTGACCCCTAAAACTGCATTTTACAAAACTTGGAACTTTGTTTTTTAGCTTCTATTTGGTGCCTTAACCTACCTATATCAATTAGTTGCATTTATGTAGCATACATTTTGTTAAATATCGCTTCAATTAGCTCATTTCATGCATTGTTTCATTTCACTCTTGCATTCACAACATTTCATTTTCAAAAAGTTGCATTGTGTAAATAGAAAATTAGCTTACATAAAAATTGAAAATTGCATTTCCTTTTAAGTCATGGCATTGTATTGTCTTTCCTTTTACATCATACCATGTTTTATTTTAAAAGATGTGGCTTTTATTTCATTAATAGTGGATTGTATAAGTACAAAATTCCCTATTATGAGTTCACTTTTGATTACCACAATGAGGAATTTAAGAAACATGATCAAACCATTGGCACAATCCTTAATCTTACATTTCCCATTGGTGAGAATGGTAGTGTAAATTGTTGGTATGTGGTGACTGATCATGCTATACTGTATAGCCCATGGTATACTGTACACCTCGGCATGTATCCTTGTCAGGGTCTGGGGTCAGGCCAGGCCTCAAGCAGGGGTTCGGGGGCAGCATCCCCCGAAAAGTGGGGGTTCAGGGGTGGCAACCCTCGAGAAAAATTTTCCTCCTACTTTTTCGCGCCATCGCCGAAAAAGTGAAAAATCAACGAAAAAGGAAAAATTCAATTTTGTAGAACCCAAAATTTGGAAGCTTCTAAGCTTGTTAAAAAGGGGTTCGAATGGGTGTTACAGTATCATGAAAAACGCGATTATTCACAAGATTTTTATAGGTTTTATACTAGATAATAAAAGTATTGGATGGCTGCGGTTTGGTGGATGTAGCCCAGATTGGGTGAACCATGTTAAATTCTTTGTGTTATGATTTATTTTTTGTGTGTTTTAGTTTCTCTATTTATTAATTAAATCTGCATTTAATTGTTAGATATCTGCCTTTCTAACCCTAACATAGACAATCCAAACAATCATACTTGTTCTTCTCCCAATACCTCTCCTATTAGTGATGAAGGTATCTCGATGCAAGAAGTTACAAGCCTTAGGGGATTTTATTTTCCATTTTCTTATTCCCCTTTGGATGATGTTAGCAAACAAGATGATAAAACATAGAAACATTCTTGAATACCACCTCACATAATCCCCATAACCTTGAAAATCAAACTTTTCCATCTCCTAATATATCTCCTCGATGTCAAGAGGATAGGTTGGTATTAGAAGACATCACTATTAAGAGTCATGTGAATCTTGACACCCCCTTCCCTAATGCTTCTCCCCTTTGAGATGATCTATTTGAAAACCATCGTTATCCTTCTCTTGATGCCTCCCTCACTTTTCATGAAGCTACTTTACACACTTCAAACTTGGATGTACATATTACAAGCCCTCCTAATAGGGTAGATAACATAGCACAAGAGAATGAGACCTTCACAACATTAGACACTCAATCAACACCTTCTCATAACCATCCCCCTCTTGATAATCCCATCATTGATCATTCCCCTATTAGCAATCAAGTCATTTTGAACAAACCTAGCCTTACTTGTCAAAAAAATGTGGCTTGTTGTTCTTTTAAATGCTCTCCTTCTAGGGAGAATATCATGGTGCAAGAAAATGACAACAATAATCATGTCTCTTCCTTAGATAAAATGGTGATTCTCAATTTTCCTTCCTTAGAGATACATCAAACCAAGACCGTTGAGGTTATGAATGCACAAGTGTCCATTTGATCCCCCTCCATCAATGAACTACATACATACCCCATGGGACATCTGAAGAATCCCTTAATTATTTACCCATCATCACACAAGCAACAAACTCAAAACAAACCTCAACTCATCCTCTACCCACCTAATACTAATGTGTCACAAAAACCGATTTATAACACTGTTGCTCATACATATAACACTCGCAATAATCTGCAACTACCACAACCAACCCCAACACTTTTACCTTTACCCAATCCATCTAGTGCTCCTCGTTACATCCCACGCTCAAAGGAGTATGATCTTGTTGAACAATTAAATAATACTCCTACAAAAATTTCCCTTTGGGATTTACTTCAAACCTCACCACACTACCACACTATTCTTCAAATAGGCTTACAAAAAATTCCAATTCCTCCTAGTACAACTTTGAATGATGTGGCAGATTTAATCCATAGCACAAATCTCAACATTACTTTCCATCAACACAAGCTCCCTCCTTTAGAGTTGTGAAACCAAAATGAAGCTTTCATGATCATTTCTCATTACAACACAATAGGCATAAAGATAAATCTTATAGATAATGGCTATGCTCTTAATGTGTGTAGTGTGAGTCTTTTGGATAGGCTCGACATTCATAGATCCACCATTCGACCTGATTCTCTATCTATTAAGGGATTTGATAATGTCGCAAAGAAACTGCTCAGGGTAATCATTATGCCTCTTAAAGCTGGAGTGGCCACCTTAAATACACCAATCCATGTCATGCCTTATGAACTTGCATGCAACCTTATCTTAGGTAGACAATGAATTCATGCTACAAACGATGTTTCCTCCACTCTTCATCGCAAAATGAAATACATTTACAACAACAAATTATACACCCTTGACATTTATCTAGAACCTTATAGTGTCTTACAACTTGACAAAACCAAAGATAACCCCTTGAACACATTAACACCAACCATACAAGTGGAACCTACACAACAAAACAACAAACAAATTGAACATCACACAACATTATTGGACAACGATTGGGGTTCCTTGGATTTTGAGCATGACTTCATGGGTGAACACAAAATCATCCACAAAGATTCAAAAAAGGAAAAAGAAATAACAATCATGTCCACACCAACTTTGGAATACCTTTCAAAAGCACCCACCTCAACCACTTTAGACAAAGAAGTAAACTACACAACAACCTTTGATGAGCACAATAATGAGCAACCACCCAATCCAAAAGCCATGAAAATGCTTTATGGAAAAGGTTATGAGCTTATGAAAAAATAGGGATATAGTGGAAAAGGATGTGGTGCTCGAGAACAAGGTATCCGCAACCCTATCGACCCTCTCACACAACAAACAACTCATGGTCTCAGTTATTGTCTTGTAATAGAGATTGTCAACCCTCCACCCAACATCAACAATATCACACAACACCCTTATAAATTTTCCTTAACAACTAATGGTCTTGAACATCATCCTTCATCAAACATGAAACACATAATTACACCTTCACTTAATTTCAATGCCATCTCGCACAACACTCATTATTTGAATTTATTAGATTTTGTATCCTTCTATAATGGAGAGAAAAAAATCTCGCAATCTAAACAGCCTTGTGTAAGTATGAAATCCAATACTAAGCAAGATTTATCTTTGAAACAAACCACAAGACTGCCTTCTCCTCTTGATCAAGAGGGTATCTTTTCGAGACTCCTCCATGATCACTTGATCATCCTCCCTCCTAGAACTTGAAAAAAATGTTATTCCAAGACTTCATTTTTTGCATATCATAGAGTTCATGGTCACACCACTAATGAATGTAATGCCTTGAGTCATAAAATACAACATTTTTAGGAGTTTGGTATGTTTCCCTATGTGGTGGCATCTAATTCCTCTAATTGATATTGATTTTCACTCTAGCATGCATCTCATTAATCATTTCGGCTCACCTTTGTCCTGCATTAAGTGGGGGCAAGCGGTTCAGAAGCCTTGTCCTCATATGTCACTTGTTGTTGCCTCCTTTGGGCTATTCATTAACCTTTCATGAATACATAATAGCAAGCTTGGGATGTGGATGGCATGCCTTAAGTTGGCTCACATATGACATACTTCCCCTTTTCATGACATAGCTTATCGAAAACATATGACTTGGCATAGGGCTTTCTGAGTAAGTTCTCATGTCTTCTTCTTTCTCTTCTACTTTAAAGCAATTGCTCATAGTACGGATGCTCACAACTACTTTAAAGTGGGGGGCATACATCACCACTCATATTTCATTTCACGATTCCTTTCTTCTTGTGATGTGTTATTTTCTTGGTGGAGTCAGTGGGCTTAATTTCCTCCAAGATTGTGATACTTCTTTTAGCACATCCTCTCTTGGAAACATTAAGCATGATGTTCCCTAAGATGAGACATTGCACAAATTAAGCAAAATTCCTTTGAACAATCTTTACACTATCTTGCATTAACAATTTCTATGAGTGTCAAGCATATGAAGTTTTACTTACTTCATAGAGCTTGAACCATCATTTTTTCCTTATGGCACCTTGTTAAAGTTATCAGGAGGTATAACTTTGATATGGTTGAGCGGGAAGCCCAACTAGCGACATGAATTTTCCCCATAGCCACCTTTGTGTTTGTGAGTGCATACCAACTAGCGTATGTTTCTCACCATTTGGGATTTCTCACCCTATGGATGACCTAAAGTTTTGTGGCCCTAGAATGAGTATGTTGTGGACTTCTCACCCCAACAACCTAAAGTTCTGTGGCCCCAGAGTGAGTACATTTTTATTTCTTTCTCATTCTTTCCATTGCATGATTTTTTATCTTGGGGGCTTGATCTACATATGGACCTCTCTTGAATGACTACTTTAGTGTGAGTTTGAAGCAAGTTCATCCTCTCACTAAAGTGGGGGCTAAATGTGTCATAGAAAAAAGTACCTGTTGCTTGACATGGGATTAATTCATGATAAAATGGACTTAATGAGACCTTAATCTAGTGTTGTGACGCATTTTATGCTTCCACATTAGGTCTTGGACCCTTATAAATTGAATAAAGTGCTTTTAACGAAGTCTTGTAAAGGTTTTGTAAAGTCTTGTAAAGGACTTTCACGCTTTTCTGGACTTAGTTAACCTATTTCTCCCTAATTCAACATTATAAAATGTGTTTAATAGTATTATTACATCAATTTAGAAGTCTTGTGAAATAAACTTAATGTCAAACTAGTGTAGTAATGTGTCTTGCACATTCACATTGGTTCTTGTGCCTTCCTAGGCTATGTGGACCTCATTTTAGTGTTGTAAAGTGTATTTAATCACATTTCACATTGAATTTTGTGTCCCAAGCCCTATTTAGCATTTACATCATCACTAATAGGCCCCTATTAACCCATATTGTGCATCGTGAGGCATAATTTGATCAAATAACTAACCTAGTCATCATATAAGCCTAATTTTCTTACTTCTCAACATTCCAGTTAGCAAAAATGGCCTTGTGGGACCCATTCACCATTAGTGGTGAATTGGTCCCATCTAGGTGTGACCCATTCTCCATTAGTGGAAAATGAGTCCCATTTTAGCCATTTTTGGGGTTTTAAGTTTAATTATCTCCATGTCAGCCTTAGGGATCCAATTAACAGGAAAATAAGGTGAATTTCCTATAAAATCACCTCTCTTAACTCATTCTTACATCCATTAACTTAATTCACATATTCATCCACCAATCTTCCATCTCAAGTCAAACAACTTAGGGTTTTGTCATTGCAAGTCATTAAGAAAGCTTCTAAGGACATTCAAGGTCTAAATCTTCCTCCATTTCTATAGAAATCCAAGATCAACATCATGGAAATTTAATCTATTCCATTATTGCATGTTTCATTCTACTCTTTCATCATTTTGGTTTAATTACCTAAATAGGGTTTGACCAAGGCAAACCCTTATACCCTAACAATCAACATTTCTTCCTCTCTTCTAGTGTGTTTGCAAATTTAGGACTCTTGGAAGCTTGGAAATCATTGAAGATCAAGTTACAAGGTTGTTCAATTCTTCTTCTCATTTAACAAGTCAAAATATAAACATAATCTCATTTTTAGACCCATAAGTCAGAGTTTCAGAAGCAAACACATGTAGGGCATCAAAGTGTAGATCTGAAGCTTCAGAATCCATCTTTGAAAATCCAAAAATCCAAAAGTGGACTCATTTTCCATGGGTGGCAAATGAGTCTCACCCCAAGGTCAATTTTTGGATTTTTACATTTTTAGATACCCTTTTGTCATAAATAGGTTCTAGTACAGCTTGGCAAAACTGGGACTGATTTGCCTAGAATGGTGAATGAGTCTCACTAGGCCTAAATTTCAGCATTAGCAGAATTCTAGAATTCTTTTACAGTCCTCATGCATATCTCAGGTGCACACTTTTAGTCTAATTCATTTTTGTTACATTTTTCAAATCATTTGTAGGTGATTTTGTATTACACAATGTGTTTTCCAACATAGCATAATTCTTATATTTTGCATTCATAATTGATCAATTAATTCATATAACTTCATTTAGATAATCTCATTTAGTTTAAATAACATCACATATAACATAAATTGAATGAACCTTTAGCATTTTTGGCCTAAGCTCGCTCCTTTCAGGTGAAAAACCCTAGAAGAGTTAGAGAGTACATTGGAGCCAAAAATCTATGTTTCAATACAAGTGCCTCAATTTCTATCACAACATAGCCGCATTAAGTTTGGGTCACACATGAATGCATCCTGTATTTTTTATAGCACAACTATGCCACGTGACCAATAGAGTTATGGATCACATAATTATAGTCACAAGAATTTTTTCCTTGGTTGTGCTCTTATGGTGATTCCATTACCATTACAACATAACCCTTTGGACTTATATTTCTCAAATCCTTACATTGCTTATTTTCTCTTTGGATGAATGGCTTCATGAATTTTTTTTTATTTATACAGATTTTGTTTTGATATTAAATGACATCGAATTCTTTCTAAAGCTAAAATGATTTATTAATTATGGTTTTACGATGATTTTGAGTTTTATTTATCTAAGGGGTTAATATGTGGCATTTTTATGTGTAAGAAGAATATATTTTGATGCAATGTTCAGGTATGGATGGTTTAGGAAAAATTGGATTGCTATCGGTGACATAACTAGATTGGAGAGTACCTTAAGCCAGTGTGAAACACTTTCGGGTGTTTTCGCTGGGAAGCAGAACCTAGGTGTAGGAATTTATGAATATCCAATAGATGAAGCTCCTTTATTCTAAATATAAAATCATAAATCTATTGGTCCAATTGGATTAGAAATCCAACCTAACATCTTTAATATCTAATAGAGAAAGTTCATACATTCTAAAGATAAAATCATAAATATGTTGGCCCAATTTCATATCCAATTTGAGGTCATGAAGCTCTAACAGAGGAAGTTCCTACATTTTAAAGATAAAATCATAAATTTTATTGGTCCAATTGGAGATCCAATATGAGGTCGTGAAGCTCCGATGGAGAAAGTTCCTACATTCTAAAGATAAAATCATAAATTTGCTTGGTCCAATTTGATGTCCAATTGTAAGGATTTTTATTTTTTAATTATACTTTCTGACATTTGGCTTGATACAAATTTTTACTTTAGAATTATGGTATTACTTTTCTTCTAATGCTTTCAACCCTCATTTCAAGGAAGAGCTTTAAAGATGGTTCCTTCAGATGGATATTACACTTTTCTGATATAGGTTTTGTTTAGAAACACTAGAAGCTCAGGTACTGTCATACTCAAGTACAATAGAGTTTGAGATGAATTGCACTTAGTATTTTATATTGATATGGATGTGTTCTAGCATGTAGTTAATTGTTGTAGCATAACAGATAGGCTAAATAGTTACTCATATAACATTGTTTCAAATTCTAAATTGCTATACCTTATTCTAGGAGAAAATCATAGGGGGAATCTATACATAAGACACCATTGTTTCAAATTCAAAAATTGTTGGCTTTTCACAATTATTTGCTTCATTTATTTGATCTAAGATAGCCTATTGTATAGAAGATGCTCTCAAAATCACAGTAAAATCCTTTATTCTAGGATTATTGTTCAGAATCTTTCCCATTATAACAGTGAACAAAAGCATCAGTCATTAACTTGAACTTTGCAAGAGTTTCATCAAATTCTACTTTTCCACTCTCTTTTCCATTCTGAATTTTACTCCCAATTTCATCCATGAAGAACTTCCTTAGCCTGTAGATCCTATTGTTATCATAACTTTACTAGGTGTCAAGGATAGCTTCGAGTTTTTACCCAAGTAGCAATTGAAAATCTGGTAGGCTGAATTTTTTCAATTGTTGTTTGGGTAAAAACTCAAAGCTATCCTCAACACCTGGTAAAGTTATGTCTAACAGTAGGATCTACAGGCTAATGAAGTTATTCATGGATGAAATTTGGAATAAAATTTAGAATGAAAAAGAGAGTGGAAAAGTATAATTTGTTGAAACTCTTGCAAAGTTCAGGTCAATGATTAATGATTTTGTTCATTGTTATGATGGGAAAGATTCTAAACAGTAATCCAAAAATAAAGGATTTTACTGTGATTTTGAGAGCATCTTCTATACAACAGGCTATCTTAGATCAAATAAATGAAGCAAACAATTGTGAAAGAGCCAACAATTTTGAATTTGAAACAATGGTGTCTTATGTATAGACTCCCCCTATGATTTACTCCTAGAATAAGGTATAGCAATTTAGAATTTGAAACAGTGGTATATTAATAACTATTTAGCCTATATGTTATGCTAAAAAAATTAACTACAAGTTAGAACACATCCATATTAGCATAAAATATCAAGTGCAATTCATCTCAAACTCTACTATGGTAATTTCTTTGTAAGGAATTTTTCACTCCATGAATGTTCTTTGTGCACATCAGTATGTTGGTTATTATCGTGATCTCCTTTGTGATCAAAAGAACAGTGAATTTCATTACATAACTCATGACTATTTTGTAGTGTTATGATCCAATGCTCTTTTACTTCTTACTCATTGTGTTCTCAATCATCATGTGCAAATAACTTAGAGGTCAGATCTTTGCCACCATTTGAAACTAACTCTCTTTTTTTTTAGACTATTTGTTATGATTCAATCACTGTTTGACAATGTTCTTCCTTTCTCAGTCCTATAGGAAATAGGACAATTCATAGTTTGCAACTCTTGAACAATGATCACCAAGTGGATTTTTATCAGATGTTATAGTTGCAAGTTCCACTTCGGATCACTAGATCCTTCACAAAAACTTTTGCACAACCACTACAACACTACATGATTGTTGTTGGGCCTTTGTGGTGATGTGAATCGCTCATTAAGACTTACATACTACCCTATCCCACTTTTCTCTCTTCCTTGTTCCATATTTGTCTAGATTTCCCAAATCATTGTACAAATCGTAATCATACACTCTATCCTACTCTTCTCTCTTCCTTATTCCATCTCCTATCAAGCTTGTCAACTCCTCATTCCTTCACTTTAACAGAGATGGAGGAGTCTCACAAGGGAGATAACTCTGCAAAACAAAACAAATTTCTTATGGATCTTGTAATCTATGAAAAATAAGTTTTAAGGTCAATAAAATATATCATAATGATCTATATGTTTACCCTGTTGGAGAAAAAGATTCAGTCTTTTTTATAGCACGAGATGCAGGATACACCCAAAAATAGATCTAAAAATATCAAATTTTTAAACCTTCAGATCTTTGAGATCATTGCATATTTGATTTGATTTTTGTATAGCTAGATGGATCTAAAAAACTGTTGCTTGAAAATGATGTAAATGAAAATGTTATTTGTTCAGAATAATCTAAGGGTGTTATTTTTCACTTGCACAAGAAAAAAATTGTCTACCTTAAGATAACCGTTAAAATTATCATTTTGTTAATCATAATATTTCATTGTATATTTGTATTTTGTTAGATTGTATTGGATAGTTAATGGTTAAGTTTTTTTTTTAAATAAATTCATCATAATATGCATTCCATGTACTTCTTTTCATAACTTGTAAATCTAAACTTTTGATTCTTTTTTTGATCATCAAAAATAGAGATGATTTTAGTCTCTGTGAAATATTTTCATGCATGTTTGAGTTCTCTAGAAGGTGATGAAAAAGACCCTAAGGTTTGGTAGGGTTTTGAGTATCCTTATTGTTTTGATGGTAATGTTGTCACTAAGTTTTCTCCTTTCCCAAATATAGTCACTTGAGAAACTGCCATGATGCTCTTGACTATAAATTACTTTATTCTCCCTACCTTCTCACTACAGGTTTGATTCTTCAACTCTACCAACTGCCCTTCCAGCTCAGTTCTTTTTCATGCTCTTTCATCTATTCTCTTATGAATTTATTCTTATGACTCTAAAAGTTATCACTAGGTCTATTATGACTATTAGGTCTTTGAGGGTATATGATTTTCTACTATGAACTCTTATATTTTCATAATTTTGATGACAATTCTCTAAGGATGTTTTCTCACTGACTTAACTCTTTGTATATTCTCCATTATGCATTGAAAATTCATATTTTCTAGTTAACTATTTATTGGTGTAACCATTGCCATGTTTCTTGGTACTATCATCCCTATAGGATAGTTTCCTTATAGATTTGAATGTAATTTAAATGGTTCCCATAAATATTGACA
This sequence comes from Sequoia sempervirens, assembly GCA_007258455.2. Classification (NCBI taxonomy): domain Eukaryota; kingdom Viridiplantae; phylum Streptophyta; class Pinopsida; order Cupressales; family Cupressaceae; genus Sequoia; species Sequoia sempervirens. Next base: position 123,376 of record VDFB02212089.1, read on the forward strand.
AGTTTCATCAGACTATTGTGTCAAGGTAGCAGATGGTCATGACAAGTTTCATAAGATTGTTGTGACAAGTTTCATAATACTGTCATAACCAAAGAGCCAAGAAGACACAATGTCATGTAACAGTTACATCCCCCATTATCATGAAGGTTGAGCAATAAATGTGTGGTATAGTGGTAAATCAAATACTTCTATCACATCCCCACAAGATCCAAGAAGATACGGTGTGGTGTAAAACATCCCACATTATTGCTTAGGGAAAGCAATAACGGTGCGATGTAGTGGTAACATCCTACATTACCATGATGGTTGAGCAATAACAGTGCGGTGTAGCTATAACATCCTGCATCACCACAAGGATCATGTCAAAATAATGTGGTATCATGGTTAAACTATAAAACAAAATATCACATTTCTTTGAGGCATTTTTTTGAAAAATTTCGCTTGCCTTGTGTATATTGCTTCCACATTATCATGTATGTCTAGCAAGGCACTTGTAACTACAACATATGACAAAAAAATCCTTGTTATTCTTTGATGGATGTCCCTTCATTATTATTGGATATTCTATGTAGTGCACATTATTATAGTGTAAGCCTATCTTTCAGATTGTTTCATTTAGCATCACCAATGTTCTCCACAAGAACAATGTCCCTATTTAAAATGATGGAAATGGTTCACATCTCTCAGAACAATTTCTCTTGCAACAATCTTGGAGATGAATTTAGATGTAGTGTGAAAATTAGAACATACTCGAAGGTTCTTAACAACTCTAATAGTTGTACCAAGGACAATGTTTAACAAACCAAATGCAATTGCTAACTTTTCACTATGGTGGTAGATAAATGATTATTTTTTCTTCTATTCCACAACATTAAGTAAAAGTCTTGAATCTGGAAATACCTTGCTACCTTCATTTTCCAAGCCAATTTCTCCAATTTTGCATAGATGTCCCATGTTTGTGGATGTGATTTGTCTTCTACACAAAAAAACATGTACCATTTTATGCCCTTCAATCCAACTACATGCAGGTATCCTTTTAATTCCTCTATCTTCATCAATCTCCTTACTATTTGAACCTCACCACACTTGCCCACTTCTACATAGATTTTTTATAGAAGAACATAAGTTGCAACATTTTTAGGATCCAACTAAAAAATCAGTGTTGTTGGAATACTCATCCTACATTCATATACATATGATCTACAGGAAGCAACTTAGGTTTAACTGGCATCTCAATAATAATGTTTAGGGTGTCCTCAAGATAGCCAACATGGGCGTGAAGGTCAACCATACACACCTAATGATCAACTATATATGTAATGCAATAAGGGTTGTTGATGTGTGAAGTATGTGTAACCCTCATCCACTAAACCTGCATGATTGCATGCATCTAGAACACAAGAAAACCTTACAATGTTGGTGTTCCAGATTTCATTAATTTAAAGATTTTGAGAGCTTCCTTGAAAAATCCATTTTGTGCACATTTTGTAATCATATCATTTCATTCTATGAGATGAAATCTCTTTGAGGCATCCTATCAAATAATTGATTTTGTACTACATTTTGGTTTCAAATCTTTGGTAATTATGGTTAGTTTCATTACATTCAAATTTTGAATTCTGGGAAATTATATATAGTAAATAGATTGATGGCTATTTGATAGTGAAATTAGCTCTCTTAGAAATTAATTGTTCAATATCTAGAAGGATTATTTTAATTAAAGATGATTTTGTGGTTATTTTTGTAACAATGATTAACAATGATTTTACAGTGTTGCTAGCTTGCTATTTTCATTCTAGATAAAAGTCATCAAATTCAAGCACATACCAATAAGATGGTACTCTACTTCAAACCCTCAACCTCACTTAGTTTAGTCTGCTTACATGGGGATATTAACGAAGTTGCTAAAAAATTAATATATATCATTTTTTGTTTGTGAAGGAGAAACCTATGAGATTCAATATGGTAGTGGATCAATATCTGGTTTCTTAAGTAAAGATGATGTCATAGTTGGAAAAATTGTTGTGAAGCATCAGGTTAGTAATTTTTGAATGTTAAGGCTTCCCAGTTGGATATCAAAGATCTTTTCTCATCAACTTAATTTGGAATTTATGTATAAATGGATTCTTCCATGGTGCAAGTCTTTACTCAGACAACACATGAACCAAGGTTGACAATTTTATTGTCTAATTATGTTTGATGGAATTATAGGGCTTGGTATCCAGGAAATTTTTGTTGATAATGTTGCTTCAATCTGGTTATTGTTGATAGCCTTCATTCTATAATGTCAACTTCATTCTATAATTTGAGCATATCACCTTTCTTAAACTTTGAACAAGGTTCTAAAATCAAGGGTTCAATATGCATATTTCAAGCCTATGTTGAACACTCTATTTAAGGCATTTGTTGATAAGGCTACAGTTTTTTAATTGATTTATCTTTTTGTTGTGTTTGTAATTTTGTAAACTTGCAATATACAATGCACTTTTATTCTTTCTGAATTGAGACTAATAGTAATTTTTTTGGTTGTATTGAGGCACAACTTCATTCATGGTAGAAAAGGCAACACACTATTTCTCATATCATATGGCACGTTGCATATAAAGGAGGAAAGATTCTAGTTGGGTTATTGTTGACTACATTAAAGGAGAAAGCTTCGTATATGGGACATGATCAACACTTTCCTTCTAGGATTCTACACATTACAACTTGCACCAAAAATATTTCCCACATTGTAGAAGTTTTAAGAGATGAAAGGGGCATGTGCTCGCATTGAAGGGCTTCAAGAATGCGTTTCCATCATTGTAGAAGTTTTTGGAGAAGTTTCTTTCGACTTGCAATCATTATTGTGCAATATTGTAACTCAAATTTTTAGTCTTGTGACTAAAAATAACAATTGAAATACTCTATTTCTAAGTTGTAATTAGAACACCTTTCTTTTATTAATAAAGTTCACTGATTTTTCCTTCTCAATGATTGTCTTATTGTGTGCAATTGATGATTGATGTGTATTTTTGTGTTTTATGCCTAAATCCTCAAATATCAGTCAATTAAAATGACTAAATATACTACTAATTGACATCAATTAATAATTAAATTGACTAAATATACTTCCAATTGACATAAATCAATGAATAGTGAACAAAAATAACTAAATAAATGACTAGTTAACAACAATCAATGACTAAATGGGTATGTGCAGGATCATGATGGGCCAAAAAGTGGCAATATGATGGGTATGTGGTTAACAACTATTTTTTTACACAAAATTGATGAAATGAAAAGGGTTTTTAAAGGAGATTCTCAGCTTTCCACCGATATAAATTATGCTTTACTTTGAATTTAATAAGTAATTATTATTCATTATCTATTTGAATTACGACTAAAGTTCTAATTGATAGGTTGATTAAAAAATATCTATAGCTTTCAAACGATATCACATTTTTTGAATCTAAAACATGCATCACATTCTATGCTTCACATACTATAGGATTAAAAAAGAAAAATGAATTTCATGAAGTTTTGACCAAGTTAAGGTGGTCATACATACGAGTTTTTATATTTTTTAAAAAGTTGTAATAAAAAATTCATAATTAATTATTTACTTGGAAAAAAATTACAAAAAATATGCATCACATCAAGGCATGAGTCCTCTAATTATATCTAAAATATTATAAAAAATTATTATCATTTTATTGTTGTTTGGGTGGTTAGACAAACACCTACTTCTTATTTTTTCCCTAAAATTTAAGTACCATGCATTGAAATTTCAAATTTTCACCAAATAGATTTTTTTTTTTTCAAAATACCTAGTAGTTTAGAAACTACATTCAATTTTCTACAGATTCTATTCTTACATATTTTTGAAATAAAATAGATAACTTATTCAAATTTTTACGTCAAGTTGCCTAACTCTGATTTTTCTAAATTTTTTGCCACTTAAGGGCCTATTTTTTCCATGATGATCCTGCACATACCCAAATATATCAATGACTAAATAAGTGACCAGATTACAACAATCAATGACTAAATCAACAGCTAAATAAGTGACTAGTTAATTATATCAGTGAATAAAAAATGACTAAATAAGCACACCAAATTACAACAATCAATGACTAAATCAACGACTAAATATATCAGTGAAAAAAATGACCCAATAAGTGACCAGATTACAACAATGAATGACTAAATCAACAACTAAATATTCTACCAAGTTAATCAATCAAAACAACCAATAAATGACTAAAAATGGTTTAGTTATCAATCTAGTTGTGTTATATATGATTGGCAATAAACTTCTCATGGTCACGTGACCAAGTCCAGACATTTATAAGCAATTTTTAGTAATATTTTATGTAGTTTATTGTTGTTTCTATTCTAGTGCACCACTAGAAGGTACATGAAAAAATATGCACTTTCAAAAAAAATACCCAAAAATGTTACCGTAGGAGCAAGAACGAAGCTCCTAAAGTTCTGAAAATGAGAACAACTCAACAAAACCTATGAGAATCTACAATTTCTAATAAAATGAGGCACCAAGATCAAAATCTGATTTTACCACCATGTAGAGCATGAAATTCTACCCCAAATAAAAAAAATATTATTCAAGAAAAGAAGTTAGAATGACCAAGTTATTGTTAGAGTAATAGGTTGTTTACTTGATTAATTTAAACATATTGATTAATTAATTAAGTCACCTTTCCTTTATTTCACTTAAGTTAAACTTAGGAATCTTTATTTATGCATTATTAAATTAGTCATCTTGTCTCGTTCATTATGATCTTGACACTTGTCACATGCTAATTTAATCATCTTCCTAGGGTTCTCACCTCTAGTGTTTTGATCTCCTTTCTTAAGGATTGATCTCTTTGTAATTATAAACTTCTTAGGTAATCAATTTTTGCTTCATGTTTGCAGACCACCATTCTTGTATCTCATGATCTCCTTTGGTGATAGATTATTTTCTTGCAGGTGTTCGCTAGGATCTGTCAGGTTGGATTGTCAACTTCTACATGGTATCAGAGCTCCAAATTTGTAAGCTTCTTGTTCTTTTTTTGTGGGATATTTCCTTGAAGTAGTTTTACAATGCATCCAAGGTCAAATCAGACCTCTCCATTAAATCCAAAGCTGCTGAAATAGTCCATTTGACCTTTGTTTTGTCAAAATTGACTTTCATTTGTTAGATCTATGAAGGTTTGAAGAAAGGGTTTTTTGCTAGATCTAGGGGGTTTCTAATTTTCCAAAGCATTTTGAGCCCAGATAGATCTCACCATTGTGCTCAGAAGGCCCAAAAAACCCCTATTTCCATATATAATTTATCAATGTAGAAGTTGATAATCAAACCTCACAGATCCCAATGAACACCTGCGAGCAAATAACTTTTCACCAAAGGAGATCACGAGACATAAGAATGGTCATCTATAAACACACTGAAATAAAGTGCCTCAGCTTTGTATGTGTAGTAGTGGGATTCTTGCACATCACTTTGTGCCTTGTTGTACTCGCACTATGATATAAAGTGCCATGGGGGTTGATGTTTTCCTTTGTTTTGCCTTCATACCTTTCTCATGCATATGTGACTTTTATTTTCACACCATATTTTTTGCGTGTACTTTCATGACAGAAAGTACAAGAAAGGAATGAATGTTTAAGTGTTTAAACATTCATAGAAAGGAATCCTATGAATGTAATACCACAAGCAAAGGCAAGAAGAATGCCACTAGTACTGTTAATCCAAGGAGAAAAGGTAAGGGAAGATCATTGTTCTCATTGTAAGAAAGATGCACACAATAATGAATTTTATAAAACTCCAAGCTAACTTTGCAAAGCAACTAACAATCAACTAGCTGCAAAAAGTATGGACTATAGATTGCTGCAACACTTCAAGCATCAAATCATAAACACCATTGAATCTTCTAACATCAAATCTAACATATATCAAATAAAATTAAATTAATTATTTGTAATTCATGAAAATAATTAGGCTACCTAGTCACTTGATTAGGTAGCCTTTATTCAATAATGGTGTTGTAAAACAATGTTAGCTAGTTTTCATAATTTTGCATATACAAATCTAAAAAAATGATGAGAAACACAAACATTGCATTTGTATTCCTTGATCATGTCACATTATCTTATCCTAATTCACTTTTTGTCCCTTTATTCCTTCCTAATCCCATCCCTAAAGTGAAAACAAAGATTTAAATCTTTGTTTTCACTTTCATCTTTGTCAAGATCTTCAAGAGTAGGTCAAAGTTCTTTATTATTTCTTATTTTTTCTCATGTGTACAAGAAAAATATATATGTCAATATTTTTTGCTTGTACTTTCATGACTACACCTTTAGATGTTCTTGAGGTGACATATGTTAGGGTGGAGATCAGGCCTCATTGTGTTGACTTTTACTTTATATTTTGTATGCACAGATTGATATCTTTCTGTCGTGGGAATTAAAAAAAATAATAATATGTTTAAGCTTATGGTTACAATGAATTAAAATAGTTGATCTTATACACTTTATGTTAGATTCCATTGGGTATTGTTGATTATTCTTGTCTTGCTTATACTCTACATCACACAAATAATTAAATTGTTTTAACCAAAATTCGTCTACGATACTTTGTTGGTGGCTATGAAAAGATCCCTAGTTTATATCATTAAGAATTGATGCAGTTTCCAAATTATGGGGTGTCCTTATATAATCATCAATACAACTAATAGTATGCCACAATTATTATTTCTCATCTAAATACACATTAGTAATGTCATCAATTATTTAGACATTCAACCTTATCCGTAATAATATTATATTTTGATTAACTAATGAAACTTAATGATATTGATATTATTTTTAAATTGTTTTAACTATAATTGATCTAGGGTTCTTTGTTAACTAGCTATGAAAAGATCCTTAGTTTGTATCATAAAGAATTGATGCAATGACTAAATTATGGGGTGGGCTTGTATAATGATACAGTTGCCAAATTATGGGGTGTCCTTATATAATCATGAATTCAACTAATAGTATGCCACAATTATTATTTCCCATCTAAATACACATTAGTAATGTCATCAATTTTTTAAACATTCAACCTTATCCATAATAAGATTATATTTTGATTGACTAATGAAACTTAATGATATTGATATTACTTTTAGATTGTTTTAACTATAATTGATCTAGGGTTCTTTCATACTAGCTATGAAAAGATCCTTAGTTTGTATCATAAAGAATTGACGCAATGGCTAAATTATGGGGTGGGCTTATATAATGATGAGTTCAATTAATTTTATGTCAACATTATTATTTCCCAACTAATTGCACATTAGTAATGTCATCAATTTAGACATTGAACCCTATCCATAATAATATTATATTTTCATTAACTAATAAAAATTAATGATATTGGTATTAACTAATAAAACTTAATGATATTGGTATTGCTTAATGAAATCATTTCAAATTTAATAATAATATTTTCCTTTAATAAACAACTTAACTACATAATATTATTATTTACCCCGCCAAACCAATTACCAATAATAATGATGTTATCACCAAATAATTAATTGAATGTTAATACAATTTATCTTCAACCAAACTTCTATATGTGTATATATGTATTCTACAAAGTTATTTCTTGCTTGTACTTTTAGGCATTTAGTTTTAGTGTACCTATTATTACAATATTTTTTGCTTGTACTTTCATGACTACACCTTTAGATGTTCTTGGTTCCTCTTCATGCACTACTTTTAGGCATTTAGTTATAGTGTACCTATCATACCTCTCCCTTGTCAACATTATGTGGGGATTTCTACTATTGGTGCTAATGCTTCCTTGGTTTCGCATTGGAGTGAGCTATGTATACAATATTTGTTCCTATGTACTAGGCGGATGTAGCAGCTAGTTACCCATGCATTTTAGTGAGATAGAGCACTTACCATATGGACACTCTTGCATTCCTATTTTTAGAGGCAACGTTCCATTTTCACTTGATCAGCTCTTCAAACTATTGGTACTTGTACCATCTGTATCTTCGAGTTCTAGATGGTTTGCCTTGGTTTTCCATCGTATTCGAGTAGTATCATTGAGGGAACTCATGCAGATTCTTGTCCTCTTGATCTTGATCATCATTTATTTCAAAGAGGGTTTTTCTTACAGCATTTCAGTAATCATTCTATGATAGTATTTGCAGCTTCTTCATGCTTCAGTGGTGTTTTCCATGTTCATCCTTTGTTCCTATCTTTTGGGACAATTTCTTTTTGATTGGAGGCTTCTTTGTCTGTCACTCTTTTTTGGAGGCTTCTTAGTCCTTCACTTGTATTTCTCTCTTTTGGAGAGGATTTTTTCCCACGAGACTATTGTGAGAGATCTTTTACATTTGTACATGGGTACCTCATCTGTCCTTGTTTGTTGAGACCCATTTTTTCTTTCATGTTTTTTGTCCTTAGTTTCTTAGCTTCTCCCTAAGTTCATCTTAATGGGGAGTCTTAGAGTAATAGGTTGTTTACTTCATTAATTAATTAAGTCACATTTACTTTATTTCACTTAAGCTAAACTTAGGAATCTTTATTTATGCATTATTAAATTAGTCATGTTGTCTCGTTCATTATGAACTTGACACTTGTCACATGTTAATATAATCCTCTTCCTAGGGTTCTCACCTTTAGGGTTTTGATCTCCTTTCTTAAAAATTTATCTCTTTGTAATTATAAACTTCTCAGCTAATGCATTTTTGCTTCATGTTTGCAGAGCACCATTCTTGTGTCTTGTGATCTCCTTTGGTGACAAGTTATTTTCTTGCAGGTGTTCATTGGGATCTATGAGGTTGGATTATCAACTTCTACAGTTATGAGCCTCCAAAGTTGAACTATAAAATCAAAAATCTCATCCGTGAACGGGGCAAAAAAATTTAATGAGCATTGATGTCAGCAATCTACGGGATTGAAATTTTTGGCCAAATGGTTGTCATACACCTGTACTAGCTTAAATTTGATGGCCAAATGGCTATCACGTCAAAAATCACCCCTTTGCTAGAATATGTTGTGTGGTTGATGGAATATTTGACCCTATAGGGAATATTCTTTCAAAACATGCTTGACACGGTAGGCAAAGGACTCTTTGTGGGTATATTCTTCATGCTATGGATGGAATCTTCAGATTTAGCAGAATATACTAATTTAAAAACGATCGCCAGTATTTCATATTTTTCTACCAGTTTATTTTATTTTTCTCGTCGGTTATTAAAATAGATGTGGTAGCGGGGGCCATAGCCATAGGCCATGTGGTAGCCCTTGCAACCATAGTACTCACTAGTACTATGGGTATAGGTCTACAAAGCTATATGCCATAGATTTGAAAAAAAATTATTTTCTTTAAAATAAAAACTTTTCAAAAACTTTGTTTTTTTTAAATAATTTTTTTAGGAAAATACTTTATGAAAGAATCAAAATTTTTATTAAAATAATTTTTCACCTTCGTAATGTTTTTGACAATGACTGAGATTTTGTGTTATCAACCTGCATTAATTACATGACTTGGGGGGTTGTATAGCTCCCTAGGCAAAAGAAAAAATCCTCGACAAACAACTTCTCGGATTTGGACAATTTGACAATTGATCTTACATTTTTTGGCCCTTTTGGATGTGATGGCAAGGTCGGTTTTGACCCAAAATGGTTCAAAATTATACGTACGTTATTGCTTTGGCAACCACACTCTAGCTTGAAACCCTCATAGATCTAGCCTTGTATGCTTGATTTGGATGAAACGAAAGGAAAAACTAACTTTGTCAAACCTCCTAAACTCAATGGTGAGCTCAGATTTGCACCAACAAGCTCTGATTTGAACCTACAATAGAAAGCCACAAAGAGGAAACCCTCAAATCTGGTATTTCTTTCAATCTTTTTTGATTCTCTAGATCATCATTCAATGCAAGAGAAGAGCATGTACTCAAATTTTCAACATTTACCAAGATCTCTCAATAAATACTAACAAGAAGGAATCCCACATGCTCTGATACCATGTAAGTTTTTGTATAGAATAACTCTACACCATGCAAGATAGGTTGAAGATTATAGCCACCCAAGATCTAGGCGCTTCATGAAAGCACAAGAGAGATCAATATGCAATGCTCAAGATTGCAATGGAATTGATTATCCAAATAGGTTCCAAACATCTCATGATGCATGTGTTTCCAAGGTAGTGACAAATGCTTCACCATCATCTTTTGAAGACTTGTCTGATTCAAAATCATTATTTCTCTTCTTTTTCTCCTCTTTCCACTCCTTGTAGAAGTGACCAAGTTTGCCACAATTCCAATGCAAAGGCTTGGACTGTTTACCAGGAGACTTAAATCTCCCCAAAACTTGTACTTAGACTTCTTGTCTTTCTTCTTGCCTTTCTTCTTTGATCTACCATAAAAAACAAGGGCCTCCTTGGCCATCTCAAAAGACTTTCTTTGGATTTATTCAAATAACAATGAAGCAACCACCTCATCCATCTTGAATGTGATTTTTGTACTTCCAATAGCCATCACCATGTGATCCCATGAGTCCAGAAAAGAACACAACAGGAGCATGCAATGGTCTTGTTCATCTATCTTGTATCCAAGGAACCTAGTTGAGTAATCAACATGTTGAATGCATTCAAGTGATCTACCATGGATCCTCCATCTTCTATATTTGAAAATAGTACAACTTTCTCAGGAACAACTTGTTCACTAGGGATTTAGCTTGATAAATGTCTCAAAGTTTCTTTAAAATGTCCTTTGGATTTTTCTCTTCATGCACATTCAGAAGAACGTAATCAACCAAACGGAGCCTTATCAAACCCTTGGCTTTTTATCCAATAGATCCCAATCTTCTTGGGTTGTTGAATCTAATTTATTCCCAGATATGGCAGCCCATAGATCTCTGTCTATGAGCATATCCTCAATTTTCATCTTCCAAAGTTTAAATTTTTCACCATTAAACTTCTCCATCTCGATTCTTCCATATGTGCCATCCATATCTCCTACAACAAACACTTCAAACTCAATACATAGGCTCCCACTCAAATGAAGATCAATACAAAAAACCATCTACCCAATAACTAGAATCAAAGGTGATGAAGCTCTTTAATACCAACTAAAAGGAAGAAAGGTACACATAAATGCTTCCTAACACTGATCTAAGAGGAGATACATGTATATTTTTAATTATTTTACAGTTACTATGAGAGATGCACAATAGGTAGATTATGAAAAATAACAACACATGCAAGTATCAAAATCTCACAACACAAGATATATGTGGGTAAAACCCTTTTGGGGGAAAAACCCCACATTCCAAAACTTGCACAATGTATTATTTGGTCAAGTAATTACAACACATTTGCAACACAAGTTCTTTCAGAAGTACACAAATGTTGATTTCTAGAGCTAATCCAACAACATAATGATACCTGCAAATGCAACATACTAAACCCACTCCAATACATCCAATATATAGAGAATTACAAGAATGAAGGTAACCTCTAGAGAAAGCTACAAGAGATGGGCATTGAAATCCATGTAGCACATTTTCCCAACGCATAGTTGACTCCTATGACACTTTTCCAATAATTCCTTAACCCCCTTACATGCCTCCATACATGGGAACCCCAAATTTCCCCTAATAGGTATGAAAGATTCTTTACAATGTCATAGAATTCATCATATGTGACAACTCTTATAGTTGTAAGAGATTTTGTCATAACTGACTAAAAAAAGAAGATGCCTCTTACATTCTCTTACAATCTATCATAGGTAAAACTTGGGTTCCCACTTTCCCCATGCAAAGATGTCTTCCAACACTTGTCCAACCTATCATAGAATCTGTCTCTTACACATCATAAGATCATCATAAGAATCCATCATAAGATCTTCATAAGAATATGTCATAAGATCGTCATAGAATCCCTCAAAGATGTCGACACATGTCAAAGAATATCCTCCCAAAGTGGGGTGCCTACATTTCCTTGTGGGGACCATAGCATTCATGTCACATCCCATGTCACCTCCCAATATGTCGACAAGTCTCTATGCCAAGTCATATTAGATGACAAATTAATATGAGCAAGAAATTACAACATAAGCATTAATAAATTAATATTTAAATGTTAGGAAATTGCAAAGGTTGAGACACCTTAATTGCCAACAGATATTTTGTGGAAGTTTTATTCAAGGTTTGATGAAGGTATATTTTTGGGATACTCATCTTAGAGTAAGGCATACAAGTGCTATAATAAGAGATTGGGAAGAATAGTTGAAAGCACTAATGTGAAAGTTGATGAATAGTTGAAAGCACCAATGTGAAAGTTGAATGATGTTGTAGTCATTATTGATGAGCTAGATCACACTATTTTAGGTGAAAATTTATTTGAAGATTAGTCTTCAGTGCCTTCTGATGAACATCCTGTTGAGAAATTTGTTGTACAGGACAATACTTTTGCACATTCATCATTGATACCCCATGAAGAGACTCCAACACGTGAAAAGTTCCATGTTGATAATTCTAGATTTGTTCAATCTATATTTCACTTTCCATTACCTAGTGATGCCTCCAATTATGTTCTGCATGTGTCCAACATGAGAGGATTGTTGTACCATCAGTGGAGACCTCCTAATGACATAGATGTTAGTTCTTTACAGTTGAAGAATGATGCATACCACAGTCAGTCTATAGCAGTACAAAATCAGGTTGTTTCTTTCCTTGCAGACAATTCTGAAACTTATCAATTTGATTATGGTAATTTAGGGAAGGAAACTTGCATATGGATTAGTCATGGTTTCAATGAATTGCCTCAATTGCTGATTATTCCTGATTACGATGTTGAATTTGAATGCTGCATTTTTTAGGTTTATTTTGTTGAGTATAAAGATGAATTTTCATTCTTGAGGACTATTACCATTACCTTGTTGCTTGTCCATGCATTGATGAACCGTATGGGGGTGGGTCTCAGTTCACCTTTTCTGATGATGAGTTGTTATGAGTCTATTTGTATATAGGTAGGATATATTGCTTTAGAATTGGTCTATTGTGGTTAATTTAGGTTTGTTTTTGGGTGTCGGTTTGGTTGTTGCTTTGCTTCTCTGGGTTGGGTTTTTCTACTTTTTGGTTGGGGAAGTGTCTTTCCTGTATGGAAAATATTCTTTTATTTGGGACTGTTCTGAGTATTCCCTTGATGAACTTTAATCACGTGTCTTGAATGGATGGTTGAGGTCTTTGTTATCATCATGGAGTCTAAATGTTTGATTTAAAGAGGATGGGTCACTGGTTTGATTTGAATTTGAAGTATTCTGAAATCTTATATCTTTCATACATCTTAAGAATCCTGAAGTTGTTGTAGGATCCTTGTCTGGTCTTGTCAGGTGAAAAATCTTATTTCTACTTCAGTGCCACTGTGGTTCTCAAACCTAAATGTGAACTTCATTGTTCACAGTTTGAAATGAAAAATGAAAAGAAAAGAATACCAAAGAAAAGAAAAGTGAAAATATTGAAAATCAAAAGGATGAATTCAACTTATCAGGGGTATCTGAATATCTCTACTGGGGCTATGGACGCCTGGCTAGCAGTAGAGCTATCTTTGGGAGAGTCACAATGATAACCTCATCGGTGCTATGGACACCTGACTAGCAACGAGGCTCTATCCAGGTTGCTTTTGAAGTTAGAATCTTTATGTAGCCTGCCCTGATTGAACTTGGCTTTTGCAGTAGCTCAAGAAAGGAAATGAACTCATGTGCACACACTTGGATTTTCAATCTATGGAAGGTTCAGTCTACCTTTGGTCCTGATTCTTTAATCTTGCATTTTGATTTGTTTGTCTGATCGAGAGATCAAACCTAGAGATTTTGGGTTCTTGATTCTCGTTCATCATCAAATGCTCTGGAGCATTTCCCAGTAGAGTCGCCATTTGTTGTGCAGTTTTTGCACACACACCCCACTAAAAGTAGGGACCCTCTTTTTCTCTGATTTTGGTGCTTTGGCTCATTTTTTTTGAGGTTTTGTTTCCTTGGAATGAGTTTAAAATGTTTATCTTGCCTGCCTAGGTGTTTCCCCCATGTTGCACATTGAAAATCTAACGTTCTGAAGGAAATATGGGTTTTTCACTGCTTTCGGGATTTTCCTCCCTATTCAGATTTTCCTAGATTTCACCCAAAGTCCAGCTCAGTCTGATTTACCATGTTTTCTAGAAATTTTGTTCCTCCATAGAATTTCGCATGGATCGGATTTTCCTGAAATTCCTCCTCCCTGCCAGATTCTCAGATTTGGCTTGGGTCTGTTGTTTTTCGAATGTTGGCGACCCAATTGTTGTTTTCCCTTGTTGAGCGATGATTCTAATTGTGCCTTGTGTTTGGGCAGGTGCATGAATTTGGACACGCTTTTGTGGCCAAATGGAAAAAAGTTTTTGAAAAGAGATAGCGCGAGCACGTTATAATGTGCTCGCGTTATGTGGTTTTAAAAGAAAAGAAAAAAAGTGAAAACTATATCATTTTCTATTTACTATTTCTCAGCTCTGCCCATGGCCAAAAACCCTCACTTTCGCACTCGCGTTCTAGGAGGAAGGACTTCTACGAATTTCATCAACAACAGTTGGATTTTCTTTGCAAATATGGCACCACAACGACGAAGAGGTTCGGGAGGTAAGTATTGTTTGCTATTTGTTTTGAATTTCTTAGTTTGAAATTGATTTTGTTTGTTTTAGGTTAGATTTGATTTTTTAAAAAAAAATTGTAGGAAATCCTCCAAATCCTCAACAAGAAGAGGAGGAATATCCTCAACAAAATCCTCAACAAAATAAACCTCAACAACAAAATCAACCTCCCCCACCAATCACTCAATACCCTCCTAGCACTCAAGAAAATTTGAGGACTGAAATTGAGAACAATAGAAAACAACTTGAAGATCTTATCAGTAGGTTCAGTGATCCAAATGCTTCAACCACAGAAAGAATGCTTCTAGCAAATTCATTGAAAGAGATGTTAAAAAATGTAGATGCAATTACCCAACAAATATTTGGATGGCAAGATAGGAGGCAAGCAGCCAGGGCATATTATGCAGACAAATTATCATATAAACAAGTAAAAGATTTAAAAATTACTAAAGGTGATTTGTGCTCTCTATTCACTGACCCTAAAACAAATCAAAATCTTACCCTCAATACAAAGAGGTTTCCTATCCATTGGTGCCACCACCAAGAGATTAGGAACCATTTTTATGATAGATGGTATTTGGTCTTTGATTACCCACCATGCAATAATTGTGAAGTCCTCCAATATTTTCTTAGGAAACTATACAGTGAGTTTGTATTGAACCAAATCCCAAATTATTTTGATATGAGGGAGTTACAGGGGAGAGGTGGGGGGTCAGCTCAGGATAGGCCCAGTGCACAACTAGATCCTGCGAGGCAAGGGAGACGACCTCTCGCTAGGCCGCCTCGTGAGCACATTGTGATGCTTGTCATTGCGAAGGAGAGTGCTGATGTAGATACATTGCAGGCAATCACAATTTTGACTTGGAGTGTCATCCATCACACTAGCCCTATTGTACAGTGCCATCCAGGGGAGTCTTCAGGTGGTGGCCTTAGAACCCATGTGTGTCAATCTTGCAGGGCGACTTGTTCGTATGACCCTACCGGCACTCAGGAGGGTGCTACGCATGATCCATATGCTACTACGCAGCCTGATCCATATGCATCTACAGGGATGGAGAGGACAGCTGAAATTTTGCATGATGCATATGGCATTAACACTCAAGTAAAATTCAGCATTTTCATTGAATTTAATTTATTAAATTTCGATTGTGAAATTCAAGATTAACTAATTTAGTTTTATTATTTTAATAAAATTGTAGGGTCACAGTGTTGAGACTGGATACACCAGCCCTCCCCCTACTTATTTTTGTAGTACACCTATCAGTGGGGTATGTAACTAGTAAACAATTATAAATTTATTACATGTTAATAGCATTGTTTTACGAATGGTATTTTAATATGTGATTTTGGATGTTGAACAGGGTAATGTCGGAGGTTTGAAGGAAATACCTCCTAGTGCTAGTAGATTTGATCAAACGTTCACAGAGGTAATATAGAATAAAGAGAACTTAACTAATGAATTCTAAGTTTAATAGATTTGTGTAGTTTATATTCATATTGTTGGTTACATTGCATTACACATCATTCAAACTCAAAGCATTACTTCAAATTCAATAATTAATAATCAGAAATATATAGTTTAATACTTGTACTCAAAATTTTGTTCATTAGATCTCATACATTATAAGTCATCGCGTGGATCGCTTTTGTAACTTTTTTGTGATTGAATAATTTGTTGTTTTATTTTTAGATATTGGTGACAGAAACACTGCCAAACATTATGAGGACAATGGATATTGGTGTTTCCTCCGCTATACAATCCTTGATGGCTTTGATAGGGGAGGTATGAGGAAAATTACTAAATTTCAATTTACATTCGTTGTTATAGATGAACTAGTTCTAGTGAAAAATCAAACCATTATTTATTCGTAGTTTAAGTCCTATTTGGATGGTTTATACAGGGCTTGAGCACACATAAACATCGGCGTGCAAATATTTCCATCAAGGAGAGTGATCGTGAGATGGCTGTAAGCGATTATTTTGTTAAATATATCAATTTTTATAATGTAATTTCTATATATTAATGTCTTTACTTCTTATTGTAACAGTTAAAACTTCACTAGGAGCTAAACCCTAGGAGGAGCAGCAGGAGCACTCCTCGAGCACAGCAGAAACGGGTGACAGACTTATCGCCATCGGATTGCCAAGCAAAGGGAAGAAAATTGTATTTGAACCAGGGCATGGAGAGAAATGAATTTTGAATTTAGATCCCTTTGTTGTATGCCTACATGGCAATTTTGTACATATTTTGTATTGGATATATTTGACATTGTATGCCTATATGGCATTCTCGTAAGCCTATATAGCTATTTTGTAACTATATTTTATACTTATATCGACATATATTGATGTATGTGTACATGGCTATTTGCTTTTAATACAAATCTTTTTTATCGATGTTGTCCATATTTGCATTATAAATTCATGGTTCAATAGATATGAGTTACATGTATTCAAGTGTATACTTTACAACTTACACACATATACTTTTTGACTTACGTGTGAAAATTGAAAAGTGTGAAAATTTCTATGCGTGGAAGTCAAACGTAAGCCAATTTTGCAATTCTCAGTTCTTGCATACTCGATCTTATGGAATTATTCCTTCCTAGCACATATTGTAAATATTTTTCATTTGGTGCAGAAGACATATTCTTCATTTTTGAACCACTCATAGCAAAGAGATTCACAATAAGACTTTAGCATTGGAACACTACTCCATACTTCTCTTGTCTAGACCATAAAGGATTGAAATTTTTTAATTTGATGCAATGATAGTCCTGAGATGAGAATTTATATAACCATGCCTATTTTGAAACTTTGCATCTAATATTGCATCAACAAGAACTTAAGAAGTGTTGCATAAGAGTGTTAGGTTTGATAGGCCTTCTCTTCCCTAAGGGAGGAGAGCCTGCATCTTGAATTTTGAACAAAATTTTAAGAAGCAAACATTTTACCTAAAAGCTTCAAACCTAGATGACATATTTGGCTAAGTCTATCTTGAAAATTATCAATGCATTCAAACTCTAAAGGAGATTCTCCCTGAAAAGAAAACTTTACCCTTTTTCCCAAGGAAAGAAATTGCAACAAGTTGCATGATTTATCTTATTTCTTTCTCAAGTTCCTAGTCAATCATTCATGGCTCAGGATAGTTTCATTCCAAGGTAAGGACACCCAAAAAATCACTGAGATTCTTCTACGATCTGCAAGAAAAAGGTTTTGGCTCTTTCACAATGTAAATAATTATGTAACATTGTTTTCTTGTTTGCCTTCCACACAGAAAAATGTTCACACTTTTCGATTGATCAATGATCAATAATGGTTGATTGTAAACACTTGAAATTTTTATGTTTGAACTTTAATTTACAATTTTGTATCATGACATTCGAGTATCAAAGTATTTAATATTTGACTATGAAAGTGGTGGTGTATTTTTGTTATGTTATTTGACTATTAATATGGTGGTGTATTCTGAACTTAATTACTACTGCAAATATGTATATATTTCTAATTTTTTTATGTTTTTGTATTACCTAACCCAACCCCAAAAAGAAATTTCCCGAACCGCGAATGGGTTGTCGAACCTGAACCCAACCCAAAACTGAACCGGTAATAGTAAAAAAATAGATTTTTGTAGTTTATATTCATAACATTGATTACATTGCATTGCACATCTTTCAAACCAAAGCATTGCTTCACATTGCATAACTAATAACTAGATGTTGATTGATGACAAAATTTCAATTACAATATAGTTTTTACAAAGTCACCTAAGCAGTTATGCAATTACTTCACATTGCATAACTAACAACTAGGAGCAGCTTCCAATTGCATTTGCTTGTCATGGCATTCTATGAGACCACATTTCTTTGAGGCATTTTTTCAAACAGTTCACTGCCTTGTCTATACCACCACATTTTGATACATGTCTACCAAAGCATTTTGTCAAATAGTTCAAGTGTTGCCTTGTTGCTATGGTAAAGCCTAAAAGAAGTACTTCCGAACAAGCTATGGATGCTTGGAAAAATATATCAAAAAGCATAATAGTTAAGCAATATCATAGGCATTGCAATGAACTCTTTGAAAAAATGCCTCAAAGAAATGAGGTCTCATGACGATGGAATGCCATGACAATCAAAAGCATTTGATTTCATGGCATCACCATGAGACCTCATTTCTTTGAGGGATTTTTCAAAGAGTTCACCTTGTCTATCTAACACATTTTCATACATGTCTATCAAAGCATCTTATCAAATAGTTCATTGCCTTGTTGCTATGGCTAAAATCCTAAAATAGGTGCTTTCAAATGTAAGCTATGGATGCTTAGAAAAAATCTATCATAGCATAATAGTAAGCAATATCATAGACAAGGTCCGAATGAACTGTTTGAAAAAAATGCCTCAAAGAAATGTGGTCTCATGGTGGTGGAATGCCATGACAAGAAAATTGTTGTGGATTTTCATGGAATTCCATCCCATGAGACCACATTTCTTTGAGGCATTTTTTCAAACAGTTCGATGCCTTGTCTATGCTACTACATTTATCATACATGTTTACCAAAAATTTTATCAAAGCAGCTTCCTTGTTGCTATGGCTAAAAGCCAAAATAGGTGCTTCCAAATAAGCTATGGATGCTTGGAAAAAATCTATCAAAGCATACTAATAAGCAATAGCATAGAAAAGATCTGTTTGAAAAAAAGACTCAAAGAAATGTGGTCTCAATGGTGATGGAATGCCATGACAATCCATAGCAATTTTCTTGTCATGGCATTCACATGCCATTCCATCACCATGAAACCACATTTCTTTTAGGCGGAGTTTTCAAAGTTCACTGCCTTGTCTATGCTAACACATTTTTCATACATGTCTATCAAAGCATTTTATCAACAGTTCATTGCCTTGCTGCTATGGCTAAAAGCCTAAAATATGTGCTTTCAAACAAGCTATGGATGCTTAGAAAAAATTTATCATAGCATAATAGTAAGCAATAGCATAGACAAGGGAATGAACTGTTTGAAAAAAATTCCTCAAAAAAATGTGGTCTCATGGTGGTGGAATGCCATGAAAAGAAAATTGTTGTGGATTGTCATGGCATTCCATCCCATGAGACCATATTTCTTTGAGGCATTTTTTCAAACAGTCTACTACCTTGTCTATGCTACTACATTTATCATACATGTTTACCAAAGAATTTTATCAAGCAGTTCACTTCGTTTTTGCTATGGCTAAAAGCCTAAAATAGGTGCTTCCAAACAAGCTATGGATGCTTGGAAAAAATCTATCAAAGCATACTAATAAGCAATAGCCTAGAAAAGGCAACAAACTGTTTGAAAAAAAGCCTCAAAGAAATGTGGTCTCAATGGTGATGGAATGGCATGACAATCCATAGCAATTTTCTTGTCATGGCATTCGTCATGCCATTCCATCACCATGAAACCACATTTCTTTGAGGCATTTTTTCAAAGATTTCACTGCCTTGTCTATGCTAACACATTTTTCATACATGTCTATCAAAGCATTTGATCAAATAGTTCATTGCCTTGCTGCTATGGCTAAAAGCATAAAACAGGTGCTTTCGAACAAGCTATGGATGCTTGGAAAAAATATATCAAAGCATAATAGTAAGCAACAAGCTATGGTCTCATGGTTTTTTTTCATGCGAAAATCAACGTAATTTTATTCACAGTTTTTTCATGTGAAAATCAGCGTGAACCGGATTTTGTATTATGGAGCTATATTAAGCTGCCACTCTGAAGACCAATGTAACAATGATAAAAAATAATGTTTGAGACTAAAAGAAGGCATCAAAATGGCTAGTGTACTAAACAAATTCTTATGATTTACGAATAATGTTGATAACTCTACTCAGTTGGCTTCTTTTTTCAAAATCATACAAATTGAACCCTAGCATCAATAGACTCTGTATATCAAGCTACCACAATTCAAGTTACATCAAGCCCACATCACCGAGACACGACCTGAACAATAGGAGGAATGGCCTATTTCAACATACTACACTTAAACCCTTAAGGGATTGATCTGGTTGAACGTAGCTCAGAGCGATTTTGCGTGTTTGGGTGTGAAAGAGGACCATGCCTAGCGTAAAAATTCTTACTCAGATGCGTTGGAACAGTCTGTTTGGTCACACGAGTTGCATAAAGAAAATTGCACCACCTTGCAACTTTCCACTACTTGCATTTGACACTTTTTCCATCAACTAAAAACTGGACACCATGGGAAAACCACTTTGAGATAATGAAAACCGAGAGAGATTATTGTAGAGGGGCCCAATTTGATCCCATAGGATTAAACGAGAAGTTTCTAAGCATCACGGTGTCCGAGTAACCTCATGTTGAAGTTTGCAGCCATTTTGCCCTTTGGACCCTTAAGGGATCGATCCGATTGAATGTAGCTTAGAGTGATTCCACATGTTTGGCAGTGAAAGAGGACCATGCCTATTCGGACGCATTGGAACATTTTTTTTGGTCACATGAGTTGGAGAACGAAAGTTGCACGACTTTGCAACTTTCCACTGCTTGCATTTGACACTTTTTCCATCAACTGAAAACTGGACACCACGGGAAAACCACTCTAAGATGACGAAAGCCGAGAGAGGTTATTGTAGAGGGGCCCAACACAATCTCATAGGATTAGATGAGAAATTTCTAAGAATCACGGTGTCCGAGTAACCTCATGCTGAAGTTTGCAGCCATTTTGCCCTTTGGACCCTTAAGGGATCGATCTGGTTGAACGTAGCTCGGAGCGATTCCGTGTGTTTGGGTGTGAAAGAGGACCATGTCTAGCATAAAAATTCTTATTCAGATGCATTGGAATAGTCTATTTGGTCACATGAGTTGTAGAACAAAAGTTGCACCACTTTACAACTTTACACTGCTTCCATTTGACACTTTTTCCATCAACTAAAAACTGGACACTACGGGAAAACCACTCTGAGATAACAAAAACCAAGAGAGGTTAATGTATAAGGTCCCAACGCAATCCCATAAGATTAGATGAGAATTTTCTAAGCATCACGGTGTCCGAGTAACCTCATGTTGAAGTTTGCAGCCATTTTGCCCTTTGGACCCTTAAGGAGTCGATCAGGTTGAACGTAGCTCGGAACGATTCCGCATGTTTGGGTGTGAAATAGGACCATTCCTAGTGTAAAAATGTCTATTCAGATGCGTTGGAACAGTTCGTTTGGTCACACGAGTTGCAGAACCAAAGTTGTACCACTTTGCAACTTTCCACTACTTCCATTTGACACTTTTTCCATCAACTAAAAACTGGACACTACGGGAAAAATACTCTGAGAAAATAAAAACTGAGAGAGGTTATTGTAGAGTGTCCCAACATGATCCCATAGGATTAGACGAGAATTTTTTAAGTGTCATCGTGTCCGAGTAACCTCATGTTGAAGTTTGCAGTCATTTTGCCCTTTGGGCCCTTAAGGAATCAATCTAGTTGAACGTAGCTCAGAGCAATTCCGTGTGTTTGGGTGTGAAAGAGGACCATGCCTAGCATAAAAATTCCTATTCAGATGCGTTGGAACAATTTTTTTGGTCTCATGAGTTGGAGAACAAAAATTGTGCCACCTTGCAACTTTCCACTGCTTGCATTTAAAACTTTTTCCATCAACTGAAAATTGGACACCATGGGAAAACCACTCCAAGATAACGAAAATTGAGAGAGGTTATTGTAGATGGGTCTAACGCAATCCCATAGGATTAGATGAGAATTTTCTAAGTGTCATGGTGTCTGAGTAACCTCATGTTGAAGTTTGCAGCCATTTTGCCCTTTGGAACCTTAAGGGATCAATCCGGTTGAACGTAGCTCGAAGCGATTTCGTGTGTTTGGGTACGAAAGAGGACCATGCCTAGCATAAACATGCCTATTCAGACACATTGAAATAGTCCATTTGGTCACATGATTTGGAGAACGAAAGTTGCATGACTTTGCAACTTTCTACTGCTTGCATTTGACACTTTTTTCATCAACTGAAAACTGGACACCACGGGAAAACCACTCCAAGATAACAAAAACCGATAAAAGTTATTATAGAGGGTCCCAACATGATCCCATAGGATTAGATAAAAAATTTCTAAGCGTCATGGTGTTCGAGTAACCTCATGCTGAAGTTTGTATCCATTTTTCCCTTTGGACCCTTAAGGGATTGATCTGGTTGAACGTAGCTCGGAGCGATTCCGCGTGTGAGGAAAAATTCTAAAACCTAGCAGAATGGTGGATTTAGGGGTCCTCTTCATGTTACAATTTGTTTCAGAGTGAAATATGGAGGTTTGCAAAAGTTATCTGATGCCCTAGGTCAGTTTTTCCCTTGTAAATGTATGAAAATGGTCTTTAGAATGCACTTTGCATAATTTTTTAATAAGTTACTATAGTGTTGGGAGTCGAGAAAATTAAGTTCTAGTGATGCCCTAGGTCGGGTATGTGAGTTTTCCTAGAGAAAATGAAGGTTATAGGTGGTGTATTGGTGAATTTGTGAAGGGAGTAAGTATAGAAAGTTTTGGAGGGTCTGTGCAAACCTAGGCAAATATGTTTTGAACTTTGGTTTGAGTTTTTGTGGCCAGTAGAGTGGAGTTACAAAGAAACCCTAGGTTTTAGGGTGAAATAGGAGGGTTTGCTGGAGCAACACCTTAGAGGACCTGTATGGAAGAATTGATCAAAGAATCTATGGTTTTGTAACACAATTTGAGATTGTCTAAGAGATCTTATGGTGGAAAGAAGTTTAAAGAGTACTTTGTGTGTAAAATTGGGGTAATTCTAGTAGCCTTTGAGTAGGGTGACTTGAAGTTTCTTTGTGTTGTTGCATAAGAATCTCATGTGTAATCTTGGTTCAGTGTTTTTGATGATGTATGGATGCTATTTGGATGTTGAGTTGGTATTCTTACAACCTTCTCTAAAAGATAGGTCTATTTGTTGTTACTGGTGAATTGGGAAGCCATAGTGTTGATTTGATGAAAGTTGTGTTGGAAACTTGAATCTAAGTTGTAACTTGATTCCTTGAGCCCGATTATGTGTTCCTCCACCTTGATATTGCATCATAGGGGTGTTGGGGTGTCCCTTGAAAAGTTGAAAGCTTCCTTATGTAGGCCTAGTTAAGCCTTGTTTATGGCTTGTAAATCAATATTTTGATACGTTTGTTTTGGGTGTTTGATCTTGTGCTTTTGGAAAATTTTGGAGGATGGTATTAGGAGTATAAAACCATGTTTCATTGACTAGTTAATTCCTTTAATCATTTTTTTTATTTTGACTGTCCTAGTCTGTGAATGTTGCAAAGTTGCATGGGTCTGTGTAGAAGCAATGGAAGAGTGGATGTTTTTGGGTGCAAGGTTTATTTGTTTGGTCATGTTGTGTTGTTTGAAGATTTTTTACATCATCCCCAAGTCCTATTGATATTTTTTGTTGTATGAGTCAAGTTGAGTGGTCAAGTTGCATTGTTGAGAGGAATAGTGAAGTTGGTATGTGCATATAGAGTATTTGAGAGAAGGTTTTGAAAAGGAAGTTGCTTCCCCTACCACTCTGCATCATAGTGGTATCAAAGCATCAAGGAGTAGATTTATTTTCATTTTTTAGGTTGTGAAGAGCAAGGAAGAAGTGAAGAGTTTGGTATTCAAATATTCCTCCAAAGAATAAAGATATGGCTAAAGAGATAAAGGAGATGAAGGACAAACATGCTAGAGAAATCAGAGAGTTGGAGGAAAGAATCATAGCCTTGTAGACAAAAAAAAGAAGGGATGTGGAAGAGAGTGAATCAAATGAAGAAGAAGATGATGAGTTTGAAGACATGGAAGAAGAACTTGATCTAGAAGACCAAAGGATTGCAAAGTTGGTAAGGGCAGTTAGAGATGACAAGCCTAAGGTAAAAATTGATGTTCCTAAATATGGTGGAAGTTTAAATGATGAAGAACTACTTGAATGGATTTCTGCATTAGATAATCATTTTGAATGTGATGAGGTTTCTGAGGAGCAAAGAGTAAGGATTGCAAAGACAAAGTTGCAAGGCCATGCTTTGGTATGGTGGGACTACTTTCAATTTGAGAGGAGGAAGCAAGGCGAGTCTAAAATCACCTCACGAGACAAGATGATATCAAAACTCAAAGGTAAATTCTTACCCAAGGATCATTAAGTTCAAATGTTTAAGAAATTGCAAAGCTTAAGACATAAAGAAATGGATATTAAGTCTTATATTGGGGAGTTTTATAAATTAAGTTTAAGGTCTGGTCATCATGAGAATGAAGATGAAAAAGTTGCAAGATATATTGGTGGTTTGAGGTTAAACATACAAGATGAATTGGTTTTGGCTAACCCTAGGAGTGTAGAGGATTGTTATCAAATGGAAATCAAAGTGGAGGAGAAGCTTAAGAGGAGACAAGAGAAATCAGTGAGAGGAAGAGGTGGTCTGGTGCAAGAGCACCTTGACTCTGAAAACAAATTTGTAAATATTTGAGTTTTCAAAATATGAAGGCATTGTAAAGGCCATTCTAAGTCATTGAAAGGTCTTTAGGAAGTAAATAGAGTCAAAATACAAAAAAATGTCATTTTTGTCCCTAGGTGATAAGGTTTCCAAAATTGTTCATTTGTTGTCAAAATTGTGAAAAGGAAAATATTAGAAAAAAGAACACAAAAATTAGAATGTGAAGAGACAAAGTGGGAGAGGAAAGATTTTGGTCAATTGGAAACTGAAAAGGCACTTTCATAACTATTGTAAAAGCTATAAAAAGTATGAAAAGGCACGGAAAAAATAGAAGTTGAGTCTTGGATGGCTCATAAATCTGCATTTTATGCAAGGGGACACCAATCAATGTTTGTCTGGTTACATATAGATACACAAAGTAAAATAAGATGATAGCATTGGCATCAACCAAATTGACGTGGATACAAGTATAAATTAATAAGAACCATTGTACATATACTTACTGTAGACCCTAAATCTGCATTTTGCTCAAAAACAAACTAGCATGAGTATTGTTAAATCAAGCAAAATAGATATAGAATCCATATGAAATATTGAATCATGCTTCATAATGAAATCCAAACAACAAAATATCAATTAAACTAAATGAAAGCACAAAGAAGCAAGAATCCAACTCTATCTCATATTGGATTGGTGTCACATGTGCTAGTGACCAATTCCCAATCCTTGATAAAAAGCTCAAGATGATGAAATGCTATGAAGATGGTGGAGTGATGATGAACAAGATCAAATCTCAAATGAAGAGAGTAACCTTGCATAAAATTGTGGAGAGATTTGCTCAAAGATGAAGCACCTATTTAAAGATTTTCAAAATGCCAAGTGTTGAAGAGGGACCAATGTGGGATCAAAAACAAGCCAATGAGATAAGGACACTTGTCAAATGATGATTGGTTGATGTATGTGCAAGATTTGGGAAGAGTGCCCATGAGAGGGAAAATTTGAATTCAAATTTTCCAATAAATGCTGAGTTTGACTTTGGAAGGGGACATGTAAGAGACATGTAAGGCCTCATAAATGCTATGTTGGGTGTACATGTCCACTTGGGGGGAAATTCAAACTTGGAGAATATTCTCCCTTTATGCCAAGTTTGAAAATAAAGATTTTGATAAATCAATTAATTACAATTTCATGTGCAAGTGGCCACATCTAGAGAATGCAAGTGGGTGAGTATTTAATCAGGGTTAGATTAAATAGATGATGATTATGCTGATTTAATGTTGATTAGGTGAGTTTGACTTTTAGGACTTTGATATTTGATTTATTTAAATCAGAAAATGATGGAATTTAATTTAAGATTTGATTTAAATGTAGTCCTGATTTATTTAATTAAATGGATGATGCAAGATGAAGGTTGAATGATAATGTTTATTTGATAAATGAATGGATGAAAATGTACTTGATTAATTGATGAATGGTCCTAATGTGACATCTAATTTGACTGAATCCGATCAAATGCATAATGTGAATTTTGCATGTCTACATTTTTCCCCTCTTTGAAGCAATGTACTTGTTGCGTTGGTTCAAAGAATAAACTTGCCGCAATCGAAATTTAAAAATTTCATGATTTTTCGGATGCCCCAGTGGAAAGAAGTACACTGGTACATTGCCCCCTCGAGAGATCGAGCGAAAAGATTCGATTTGAAGGTCGATCTCGCGATAAAGAGGTTCAAAATGGATGGTTATGGACGATGATGCAAATGAGATGATTTCAAGATGCTTAGAATAACAAATCTATATTATTCTAAACAAATTAAATGATGATATGATGTGAGACGGATGAGATGGATGATGTGATATGCTATGATTATGCAATGGATGATTTATGATATGCTTAGACTAACAGATCTATATTATGATGATGATATGCAATGCATGTGAAATGATCGATGTTTCCTATGATGTATGATATGAATGATATGTGGTATGCAGTTTATTGATGGTTTGCAGATGCAGGATGGATGCATGATGGATGCATGATGTTAGTGCGAGAATGAGATGATGACAAGAGGATCCAACAAGTCCATGATTGGTCGAGACTTTATTAGAGATGATGATGATGATAGATAAATGTTGATGATGATGATAAATGATGATGATTTGCTTATCAAGGATTGGGATTTTCAAAGGGTCACTTACTTTATGTTTGATAACGCCTCGGTCGATGCATCAAGGTATGAAGGACCAAGATGGCGTTGTACTTAGTGTGATGGACTTTGACTCGACAAATAGATAGGAGTATTCTTGTTCACACATGACATCAGGAAACCTTGCTTGAATTACCTAACAAAGCAAGTATTCACCAAGTTATTTTACAAGAACGTCCAACAAGCACAGCAGACAAAAGATAATGATCGTTGCCCCATTCCTATCTCTCTAAATCCTTCATTCAGATATCATCGAGAGGTCCTTGGAATGAGCGCAATAAGATAACTCAAAAGAAAAGATCAAGTACGCAACCAAGCCAATGTTCTTCATACCTCTAGCCAAAGGGATTTGTTTTGATAGGATAAGAATCCAAGTTGATATCCATAAATGATGCCCATTGTCGGAATGATATATCCTAGGACATGCATTGTATAGGATGATGATGGTTTGATAAGTTGATTGATAGGCTATTGATATAAGGTCGACTGACATGTTTGCGATGATCAAGAGTTTGATTTTGTGTTTAACGGTTTGTTGTTTGCTTTTGGTTTTACGATTGAAGCTTGCTTTTGCTGATTGTTGTGATTGTTTATGTTTGTGTTGCCAAAGGATGAAGATGGCAATCAGTTATTATGGATGATTGATTATTGCGGGTGCAAGCGAGATGAGGCGGATGGATTTTTCAAATATTTGGATGTTTTTGACATTTTTGGAATGTTTTGAGGCTGTTTTTGGTATTTTTGAGGTTTTCAAATGTTTTGATTTTCAATTTTTCAATGTTTTGATTTTGATTTTGATTTTGGATTTTGTTTTTTTTGAATGTTTTTGGATTTTGATGTCTCGGGGGCTGATCGAAGATTAGCCTTGCCTACGTTTAAGCTCAGAGACGACGTAGTTCGGATTTCAATGTTTTTGATGTTTTCTCCTTTTTTGAGTGTTTTTTGGATTTTTCAATATTTTGGATGTTTTTGACATTTTCGCATGACTTTGACGATTAGGATATGGAAATGTGTGACGATATCAATGCTCTGTTTTGGGATTTTTGCTAAAAAACCAAGCTAAGGTTGATCGATCAGGTTGATGGATTGATGATGATGATAACATTGTTGAGGATGCACAACAATGCAAGGATTTGATGGGATTGATGATGATAACATTGTTGAGGATACACAACAATGCAAGGACCGGATTGATTAGAATTGATAATGATAACATCGTCGAGGATACACGACAATGCAAGGATAGTGTTAAGCAACACAAGGATATCCCGAGATGATGATTTTTTGACTGGATTTGATTGATCATGTTTGATGAAGCTTGGTTTTGAACAAAAGATGTTTGGATGATTTGATGTGACATTTGACATGCAAGTTAGATGCGACTGATATCGATTGTTTTGATTGATGTTCGATGAAAGATGAAGCTTGATAAGGACTGTTTTCATCAAAATATTCCATGGGCTAGTGATTCGGATTTTTTCGCTCACAAGTGGTGGACCAATTTGATTTCATGTTTTCCAATATTCGGATCGCCACATAAGTCAGAGGACATAGACCAAGATTTATTCTCGAAGCAAGATGCCAAAATTTGCCCCCAATGTCTAGCAATGTATGGAATGCTTTGGATGGATGCTTGGATAGGTGTGTGGATGGAGGGACATGGATTATCTTGCGATAAGATAAGGTGTTCGGATAACGAATGCTCATTTGGATAGTGTTTCATAGCTCAGATAACATAGGATAGGATAGGATCAATGAAAATGACCCATGTCAAGATGTTCACCATAAGCAAGCGTAAAGTGTGTACCAAAATTGTATCAAGATCAAGATAACTAAGATGATGGATGCGAATGGATTGGATAAATGGTTCATGGATGGATGGGTATTATTATGGATAAGATGGATGGAATGCTCAATTTATTACGGATGGGATGAGATGCTTTCATCTGAAGTGGCGCACGTAGATGCTCGATTCCACACATGACGCCTGTTTGCCAGGTTTTCGTCATGGTCTTGCCCAAAGCGCCACCGTAGTGGTTTTCACTAGAGGATGATTTTTATCTTTACTGTTTTCAATCCTTTTTCTAATTTTTTTGGATTTTCATATTTTTTGATTTTTTTGTATTTTTCTGAAAGATTCATGCTAAACCACCTGGTGGTGTTGATGTAGATGCCCCTGTCATGATGTGCCATCGATATCCTGCCTGAAGGAGCTGCTTTGCTAAGATACATGCACTTGAATGCAACTTTTGGGATTCTTGATCTGCCTCGTTGATACCGGAGTTGACTTTGTCTGCGTGCGTACATCGCGATAAAGTGCCTTACGAATCCTTATGGTGAAGGGTCGTTGCCAATACATGGTCAATGTGAGAATTGGATATTATGCGTGGAGGCGTGGATGGAGTGTGTTTAGGGATAAGAGATGGATTGGTTGACAGTTTGGAACATTTGACTCTCCAAACTTGGGAAGATGAGCAATGATGGGTGGATATGGAAGTGTGCGTGGAATTAGGACCAACTCCTTGATACACTTTGTACGTTGCTTGAAAAGCTTGTTGTTTCTTTTGTGGACATCTTTGATGGATACTTTTCCCTCTTTTATTTTGCCCCATAGTTTCTTTGACTGATGGAGTTTGATAGGGATGATCTTTCTTTGTATTCTTTGGTATCCATTTGTATTTGATTTGTCCATTATGCTTTGCTTCTTTTGCTTTGATAGCATTCTTCGTACTTTGATTTAAATATTTCCTTTGATCTTGGTCCCAACTCGTGGATGGGGTGATGGGTGGCTGAAGATTCATGGCGTGGCTGGTTGTAGTATCGACACTAGTTTCATCATAAGGATTCTTCGTGCTCCCTACGTTGACGTTTGCTTGAGATGAAGTTGCCCCCAGTATTGTGGAAGTAGTACCTTCATGCTTTGATTTTGCATGTTCTGAGATCTCTTGTTTAGAATGCACTTTATGATAAATGACCACCGTAGGTGACGTTGTTTCAATTTGCTGCTCCGCTAACTCTGGATGTTCTATCTGACTTGTTTCCTTGAGTGGATAATGATGGATATCTTTATTCATGATGTCCTCAATCTGAGTTTTGGACATATTTGATCCTGATGTTGACAACTCCGTTTGATTGTAGGAGTTGAGAATCTGCTCTTTTTGTGTAACACAATCTTGTTCTAGATGAAGATCATCTACGTGTCCATCCATAGAAAGCATCTCATGGGTAGATGGAGGAGTATGTGTTACATCGATATGATCATCTTGCATGGATAGGAGAGTGTTCATTAGATTATTGTAGTATCTTGAAGATACAAATTCTTGATCTTGATTAATTTTAGAGTTGCTTTCAACATGCTTTAGATCAAGTTCCTGACATGGATCAGTTCCAAAGGATGAATTGTTTATAAATGGTTCTTGGATGTCGACATTAGGCATGGTCAAGTTCAAGGTTCCTTCAACATCCGTAACCATGAGGTCAAAGGGGATCAACATGTTTTGAAAATGACCATTGCTAGACCTTAGTGAAAGATTTTGATCTTGCTTTGGAATAACTTCTTGAGATATGTCCTCTAACTCATAAGGCGATGTAGAGACATTTTCAATATGATCATTGGTCAACGGATCATGCATTATGTCAATTGGATCAAATAGTCCTAACACTCCTTGAAATAGATCACTAAAGAGTGGCTCTTGATGTATCGTGAGTTGATCATTGGATTGTGTACATACATCGTCAATGTGCTCCTCGATGGAGAGGTTTTGATCATTGTTTTCGACAATTGCGGTGGAGAGATTGTGAATGTCTTCGACCATAGAGTCAAGTGATGTTGATATTTCTTGAATTGGCTCATTGTCGATTTTTGTTGGTGGATTTTGATCGTGATTCAAAAGTGACTCTTGACATATGTCGATTTGATCATTAGATGAAGTAAACGTGTGCTCAGTGATGGATTGATCTTGATCCTTGTTTTCAATAGTTGTCATCTTTTGTGTTTGTGCTTGTGTTGGTTGGGTAGCTTGAGAGGATTGTTTCACTTGTTGAGCTTGTGTTGCTTGTTGCATGGCTAGATATTGTTGGAATCCCTTTTGAAAAGCAGCTTGTAATTTTGCGTTGTATTGGATTGATGTAGTGGAAATTGGTGGTGGTGGGGGTGGTGGTGGATTTAGAATCATGTTAGATGTAGTGACAAGTGTTTGAGATATGCTTGGAGCGATCATGGTAGTGAGAGGTTGAGATGTGATGGGTGTGATAGTGGCATTTGGAATGATTGAAGGGATAGTGATGGTTGGAATGACCGAGGTAATAGGTCCTTGAGAGACCAAATTTTGATTTGGGATCAATGTTGTTTGATTACATACCATCCATTGGTGTGATGTTGATGGTATATTCGAAGGATTTGACGTGATGGTTTGATTGACATTAAGTGGATTGATTTGGGTGGATTGATTGGTGTTAGGTAAAGGGGGAAGCCCTAAACCAAGGAATGATGTGGGTAATGGTGGTGGAGATTTCCCTTGGCGCAATGCCTCAACTATTTTAGAAAGTTCTGCAATTTGATCTTGACTAACTTGAGATAGTTGATTTGGCTCTTGTTTAAGCGGATTTAGGATGCCTACTTGCGGTTTTTGAATGGGATTATGGGAAAATTGACTTTGGATAATGTTCTGATTTGGCATGATAGGATGAACATTGTTGGTATTGGGAATCATTTTTTTAGGATTCATGTTTCGAAAACTTGCACTTGGTACATCCACATTTGGTTTGTAGGGATTTGGTGGAATGATGTTGCTCGTTTGAAGACTCATGTATTGATTGTTTGGAGGATAGACTTCTAAGTTTGGACTTTGATTTAAATCTATCATGGGGAGATGTGTTCCAAAATTCAGATTGGGCATACTCACATTCGTTGTGCTATTGATATTTGTAGGAGATAGTGATCCTATGTATGGATGTGAGTTTCCATAATCCCATGGTTTCGTGAGGCTTGGAAATTTTGGTTGGTTTGGACTACTCATGATGTATGAATCTAGTTTATACTCCATGTTCTTCTTGTGTTTTGATCTTGTAGCAAAAGTGATTTCTAAGGTTCTTAGGACCAATGACGAGATGAAGGATGAAAGGTGAATGATATGAGTGTTGAACGTTTAAGGATTTTGGATCAAAGCTAGACTTGGGGATTTTGAATTTGATTGTTTGATGTGGATGATGAACTTGTAAACCCTAAGATGTTGGATGTTATCTTTAGGATGAACTTGTCAAAAGTTTTGCTAATTCAATTAGATGTATGAGAAAGGATGCATTCCCACACAGGATGTACCCAAGTCTAGAATGATGTTTTCAAAGCTCTAAAGTTGTTTGGATGGATGAATTTTGATAAATGTTTGAGGTGGATGAAGTGTTTGATTTTGATCCTAAGAGACTTAGAGAGACTTTGTTTACTAGGCCAAGGTATTGAAGAACACACTTTTCTCTAAGAGCAATCAAAAGACCAATATGACCAAGAGATATCAAGCATGTGTGGGGTCCAATTTGTTATCTTTGCTTAATGGCTTTATTTTACCAAAAACACTCTCTTTGATTAAAGTTTCAAACTAAGATGTCCAATGTCTTAATTTCTTTAAACCCCACAAGATATTTTATGTGGAAATTCAATGAACTTAAGGCAAGGGTTTTCCTATTGTTTACTCAAGAAGACAAATTGAGGTATAATCCAATGCTTAGGAACCTCTACAGACGTGAATCCATAGGGAAAGCAGTAACATATGGATTGAGTCAATGATATTTGTCTTCAAGAGGGTTTGAAATTTTGAGAATCATGTTGAATGTTTGTTTGCAAAATGTTTTCGAATACACACTGTGTTTTCAAACAAAGAATAATTACAAGCCCTATGGATGTGTAAGACAATATTTGTTGGATTCCCACTTGGACAAGTCCAGCTACGCTTATCTCTAGTGGATGGTTAGATGCTTGACCCCACTGCTCCCTCCACTACTCATTAACGCAATCGGGCAGCCAAGCATCAACACCCATGAAACTCCCATGGCATGCTTCCATCTCTACTAGAAGCCAGTAAGAGTGTGGGGTGGCAAAACGACCGTTCTTGCACCAACAAATAGATTAAGGATTTTGGAAAATTCTAGCACATGGGTTCTAGTAAGGACTTTCGTTAAATTGGAGATTGACCCATACGGCAAGAGTCCCCTTCGGATCCATCTTCCGAGCCAACCGCTGCGTGATGTATGCGTTTAACCAAAACCCTTCATTTATATCCGGCTGGAAATACCTGGCTTTAGAGTGTTACCGGTTGAGTGGAAGTAAACTTGGGTGATACTTTTTCCCCAAGGCAGGCCCTCTAAGATAAACAAAAGCGAGCAAAGACACAATCCGTAACTCGATCGATCTTTGATGGCACAAAGAGAAAGAGAATGTACGCGAAAATGCCCCTACTCACACTCGCACAAGATGTTCAATTTTTAAGCCCAAAATGAAGTGTTTAAAGCAATAAAATGTATTTTGAGTGTTTCTCTTGCACCCTAGATCGCACGAAGCGCAAGGGGAGAGGATACGTACTCAAAAGACAATCACACAATCCAAACACTTGTTCGTTTTATACCCTTCAAAGCAATTGTGAATTCGTTTTAAACACCAAATGAAATATGAAGATTGCTTGTTCAATTTTTTAACCCAAAACGAACCCTAGTAAGTTTGTCCTAAGATTCGTTTTAAGTCCTTTGCAATGAAAATAAAATTGTTCGTTTTAGACCCAAACGAAAATTAGTGTCCTACAATGAAAAGAAAACAATTTCGTGAAATAGTGTTGATCAAACACTTAAAGTGTTGAAAAACACATTGTGTTTTCAAAATAAAAATTTTAAAAAAAAATCATCCTCCTTTTGTCTTCGTTTGCTAGCCTCCTCCTTGTTGATTTTTCGCTTTCGCTTTTCCCTTTTTTGCCTTCGTTGTTCGTTTGTACCTATAAGATGAAAAGAAAATAATGTGAGACCAAGTTAATCAATCAACTTAAATTATTTCTCATAATGATTCATAAATAAGGATCTTGATTTTAATAAATTCAAGGAAAGTCTTTTTCAAAAGGTAAGCAATTAGTAAAGAAAAGACTCCTCTTGTCCTCTTTAATCATTCAAGCTATTCTTTGAACATCTTACCAACAATAGACTAACTAAAATGATTTAAATAGTCATAATAAACCAACTACCAACTTCGGGGATCATGCAACTTCTGTGGATCGTGTGTCTCATTCAACTTGCAGCCTTGCTCTTAAATACCACAAGTTTATCATTAAATGTTCCTACAGTCAATCACTTCTGTAATCAAGTTGTAAATCAGTGAGAGGTGAAACGCATTTATCATGAGTTGAAAAACACTCTCAATCTTATGTAATTTTGCAGGTGTAAATCGAGTCCATAATGATCACAAGACCTGCGCAACAACAAGAAAAGATCTTTTTGAAAAGACAAAGTTTATACTGGCCATTATTTTCAAAGACTTTTGGCAACCTGTCAGTCAGATCCTTGCTAAAGACAGCAGTGCATTCGCGGGTTACAGCATACTTCAAGAACAGATACAAATGTCAGCAAGACAGTGACAGATTTAAAGAACCTCCAAATTTATGGAATCACCATCTGCACAGGGTCCAAGATTTTAGCAGTCAACAGGATGTGCTATAAATACAGACTACTGGTAGCTGTTAAAGGCGTTGGATTTCATGCTGGTGACATTGGCTTTGAGAACAATTTAATAATTCATACTCATTAAAGAGTGTTGCAAATTAGCTCGACCACCTCTTAATAACAACAACAATACCATATGCCTCTTAATGACCAAATGTGAGGTATTAGGTCTTGTTCATAATTGCAGCTGCTTTGGTAGATTTGCATTCAAAATTGCGGACGCTTTAGAGAAGACCCGTGAGCTGTCCAATACACTGCCGCACAGAAACGTGGTCTCATGAAATGCGTTGATTGTGGGATGCCTCAATAGTTGAATGTGCTTTAGACACTTTCAAGCAAATGTAAGTCGCAGGTCGCATGAACAAGTCATGTGAACCATTTGACTATATTTAATGCGTGAAAGCATAGACAAGTCACATGAACTATTGGAAAGAATGAATCAAAGATGTGGTCTCACAACAATTTCCAGATATGCTCAAAATGGATTTATAATTAGCAGGTACACATGCAAACTGCGAAGCATAGAAACAAAACATGAAAGAAAGTTCTCATAACAGGAGGTATTTGCACGTGCCTTCTTCCTTGCTAAGTTGCGAATAAATAAACCAGATCAGTTCAACCTTTGAATCTGTGTATGGTCTTCTCTATGTCAAATGAAGGCATGAGCACGGGTTGTGTCGCTAAGCCTTTTCCATCATCAGCCCGCCAGAGCATTGTCTGCAGTAGACTGTCACAAAGTGGATGTTGTTCAGAGGATGCGATAGAGGCTTCTCAATGGCTGCTTTATTCTTGAGATTCTTAGAGTTCTGACCTGACTAGAAGAGAAGAACAATCGGCCTGACAGTCTTACTTCTCCTTTGGTAACAGTCTTGCAAGGATTGAGGACTATTCGGTCTATTTTGCAGCATTGTGTGCCTTGCTTGACCTGTAGGTTAAAATCACTCTTTGCAGAGTTTGTGGCATTTGTTGAGGTCTAATGGTTTGACTTTTGGCAGCTTCTTTTGCTATGTCTGTTTTCATTGTGGCAACCTCTCTCAATCATTACATTTGAAGAGAAACGAAGTATACGTGGGGATGGTGTTAAGGTACTTCTATGCGTCCTGCCAGTGCGCATGAAAAGTGTAACTCAAAAATAAAACAGCTCTCACACTATACTGAGATTATCAAATTGACAGAAAAAACCACGAGACTCGGAAAATAAAAACAATGAACAATTTATTTGCTCACAGGCTGAGCCAACAGCAGAACTGGAAATAAAATTATGTATTGTATTATTCTACCATGTGTGGAAATAGAAATACACTATTAAAAAGAAAGCTAAAATTGAAATATCTACGCCTATATAACTGCACATGGAGTTTTTATTATGGGGAAAAAAAAAAAAAAAAACTACCAGTGTTAGTTAAATCAAATGAGCACACAACGAAATTTGTGGCAACAAGCCCTCCTTCTAGCGCCAAATGTAGACCCTAAATCTGCATTTTGCTCAAAAACAAACTAGCATGAGTATTGTTAAATCAAGCAAAATAGATATAGAATCCATATGAAATATTGAATCATGCTTCATAATGCAATCCAAACAACAAAATATCAATTAAACTAAATGAAAGCACAAAGAAGCAAGAATCCAACTCTATCTCATATTGGATTGGTGTCACATGTGCTAGTGACCCTTTCCCAATCCTTGATAAAAAGCTCAAGATGATGAAATGCTATGAAGATGGTGGAGTGATGATGAACAAGATCAAATCTCAAATGAAGAGAGTAACCTTGCATAAAATTGTGGAGAGATTTGCTCAAAGATGATGCACCTATTTAAAGATTTTCAAAATGCAAGTGTTGAAGAGGGACCAATGTGGGACAAAAACAAGCCAATGAGATAAGGACACTTGTCAAATGATGATTGGTTGATGTATGTGCAAGATTTGGGAAGAGTGCCCATGAGAGGGAAATTTTGAATTCAAATTTTCCAATAAATGCTGAGTTTGACTTTGGAAGGGGACATGTAAGAGACATGTAAGGCCTCATAAATGCTATGTTGGGTGTACATGTCCACTTGGGGGGAAATTCAAACTTGGATAATATTCTCCCTTTATGCCAAGTTTGAAAATAAAGATTTTGATAAATCAATTAATTACAATTTCATGTGCAAGTGGCCACATCTAGAGAATGCAAGTGGGTGAGTATTTAATCAGGGTTAGATTAAATAGATGATGATTATGCTGATTTAATGCTGATTAGGTGAGTTTGACTTTTAGGACTTTGATATTTGATTTATTTAAATCAGAAAATGATGGAATTTAATTTAAGATTTGATTTAGATGTAGTCCTGATTTATTTAATTAAATGGATGATGCAAGATGAAGGTTGAATGATAATGTTTATTTGATAAATGAATGGATGAAAATGAACTTGATTAATTGATGAATGGTCCTAATGCGACATCTAATTTGACTGAATCCGATCAAATGCATAATGTGAATTTTGCATGTCTACACTTACAAATTAATCCAATGAACCATTCGGGTCTGCTCTACTCTTTATTATGTCAAGTATTGCCTTATGGTAAGACTCGCAGACCTTCCACAAGGTCTCGTTCAAAGGTCTACCCCCATATTTGCTCAAACGAACATTGGATGCCACGACAAGGTTTGAGTAATGAAGAATCTTACGATGCGTGTCAAATTCCTGAAACAACCAATGTTTAACACTTATGTTGGTACCTTCTCAACCACGTTCCAATAACAACAACTGAGTCTGTAGGGTATTTGATGTTTTCTCCATCTATAATTGGGGCTTCCAATTTCTTTTTTGCCTCAACACAACGGCACAAGTAATAGTCTATTCCCTTTTCTTTGTCTTCATCTACAATAATTGCATAAACATGCCCTACATTTATATGTGTGGCATATCTCTTGAAATTAGTTAAAATTATGAATACAATACAAAGTAAGATAACAATATGGAATTTCAAATACTAAGCAAGTAGATATATTACCTGGTTGAACTAGATTTGATACATCATCAAAGTCAACCAATGATAAGATCTATGTTAGTTCCAATGCCATCGGAGGGTGATACGTGTGAAGTGGGCTAAGATAACTTGTCAACCATTTTTCAACCCACTCCCATAACTCACAATCATTCCAAGCTTGCATTGTACATGAATAAAAAAAGCATGCCATCTTACGTGTATCGATACTCCATGAACCTGCATTTGAGCTAAGGAAAGAGTGCAACTCACTCGATCTTGTTAGTGTACAACAATCCTCATACGGTGCAATGTTAGTATCATCCATCAACCAAAAAAATCTATGAACTTAAGACGTACCTTCATTACCTGGACCCATCGAAGCATTACACCACTCGATGATTGATCTTGCATCTGTCAACTATGCACTGTCTTTATACTTTAACTCTTCTTGTGCTAATGCTCTTTTCATGCATGCTCCTGCACCGTCATGCTCCCCCTTTCC
>VDFB02212089.1:161953-184279 GCA_007258455.2 Sequoia sempervirens
ATGAGAAAGAAAGACAAATGTACTTACTTTGGGGGCACAAAACTTCAAGTTGTTTGTGGGGTGAGAAGTCCTCAACACACTCACTCTGGGGCCATAGAACTTCTAGTTGTCTGGAGGGTGAGAAATCCCAAAAGGTAAGATACATATGCTAGTTGGTATGCACTCACAAAACACAAAGGTGGCTATGGGGAAAAGTCATGTTGCTAGGTGGGTTTCCCACTCAACCATATCAAAGTTATACCTCCTGATAACTTTAACAAGGTGCCATAAGGAAAAAATGATGGTTCAAGCTCTATGAAGTAAGTAAAACTTCATATGCTTGACACTCATAGAAATTGTTAATGCAAGATAGTGTAAAGATTGTTCAAAGGAATTTTGCTTAATTTGTGCAATGTCTCATCTTAGGGAACATCATGCTTAATGTTTCCAAGAGAGGATGTGCTAAAAGAAGTATCACAATCTTGGAGGAAATTAAGCCCACTGACTCCACCAAGAAAATAACACATCACAAGAAGAAAGGAATCGTGAAATGAAATATGAGTGGTGATGTATGCCCCCCACTTTAAAGTAGTTGTGAGCATCTGTACTATGAGCAATTGCTTTAAAGTAGAAGAGAAAGAAGAAGACATGAGAACTTACTCAGAAAGCCCTATGCCAAGTCATATGTTTTCGATAAGCTACGTCATGAAAAGGGGAAGTATGTCATATGTGAGCCAACTTAAGGCATGCCATCCACATCCCAAGCTTGCTATTATGTATTCATGAAAGGTTAATGAATAGCCCAAAGGAGGCAACAACAAGTGACATATGAGGACAAGGCTTTTGAACCGCTTGCCCCCACTTAATGCAGGACAAAGGTGAGCCGAAATGATTAATGAGATGCATGTTAGAGTGAAAATCAATATCAATTAGAGGAATTAGATGCCCCCACATAGGGAAACATACCAAACTCCTGAAAATGTTGTATTTTATGACTCAAGGCATTACATTCATTAGTGGTGTGACCATGAACTCTATGATATGCAAAAAATGAAGTCTTGGAATAACATTTTTTTCAAGTTCTAGGAGGGAGGATGATCAAGTGATCATGGAGGAGTCTCGACAAGATACCCTCTTGATCAAGAGGAGAAGGCAGTCTTGTGGTTTGTTTCAAAGATAAATCTTGCTTAGTATTGGATGTCATACTTACACAAGGCTGTTTAGATTGCGAGATTTTTTTCTCTCCATTATAGAAGGATACAAAATCTAATAAATTCAAATAATGAGTGTTGTGCGAGATGGCATTGAAATTAAGTGAAGGTGTAATTATGTGTTTCATGTTTGATGAAGGATGATGTTCAAGACCATTAGTTGTTAAGGACAATTTAGAAGGGTGTTGTGTGATATTGTTGATGTTGGGTGGAGGGTTGACAATCTCTATTACAAGACAATAACTGAGACCATGAGTTGTTTGTTGTGTGAGAGGGTCGATAGGGTTGCGAATACCTTGTTCTCGAGCACCACATCCTTTTCCACTATATCCCTATTTTTTCATAAGCTCATAACCTTTTCCATAAAGCATTTTCATGGCTTTTGGATAGGGTGGTTGCTCATTATTGTGTTCATCAAAGGTTGTTGTGTAGTTTACTTCTTTGTCTAAAGTGGTTGAGGTGGGTGCTTTTGAAAGGTATTCCAAAGTTGGTGTGGACATGATTGTTACTTATTTTTCCTTTTTTGAATCTTTGTGGATGATTTTGTGTTCACCCATGAAGTCATGCTCAAAATCCAAGGAACCCCAATCGTTGTCCAATAATGTTGTGTGATGTTCAATTTGTTTGTTGTTTTGTTGTGTAGGTTCCACTTGTATGGTTGGTGTTAATGTGTTCAAGGGGTTATCTTTGGTTTTGTCAAGTTGTAAGACACTATAAGGTTCTAGATAAATGTCAAGGGTGTATAATTTCTTGTTGTAAATGTATTTCATTTTGCTATGAAGAGTGGAGGACACATCGTTTGTAGAATGAATCCATTGTCTACCTAAGATAAGGTTGCATGCAAGTTCATAAGGCATGACATGGATTGGTGTATTTAAGGTGGCCACTCCAGCTTTAAGAGGCATAATGATTACCTTGAGCAGTTTCTTTGCGACATTATCAAATCCCTTAATAGATAATCAGGTCGAATGGTGGATCTATGAATGTCGAGCCTATCCAAAAGACTCACACTACACACATTAAGAGCATAGCCATTATCTATAAGATTTATCTTTATGCCTATTGTGTTGTAATGAGAAATGATCATGAAAGCTTCATTTTGGTTTCACAACTCTAAAGGAGGGATCTTGTGTTGATGGAAAGTAATGTTGAGATTTGTGCTATGGATTAAAGCTGCCACATCATTCAAAGTTGTACTAGGAGGAACTGGAATATTTTGTAAGGCTATTTGAAGAATAGTGTGGTAGTGTGGTGAGGTTTGAAGTAAATCCCAAAGGGAAATTTGTGTAGGAGTATTATTTAATTGTTCAACAAGATCATACTCCTTTGAGCGTGGGATGTAACGAGGAGCACTAGATGGATTGGGTAAAGGTAAAAGTGTTGGGGTTGGTTGTGGTAGTTGCAGATTATTGCGAGTGTTATATGTATGAGCAACAGTGTTATAAATCGGTTTTTGTGACACATTAGTATTAGGTGGGTAGAGGATGAGTTGAGGTTTGTTTTGAGTTTGTTGCTTGTGTGATGATGGGTAAATAATTAAGGGATTCTTCAGATGTCCCATGGGGTATGTATGTAGTTCATTGATGGAGGGGGATCAAATGGACACTTGTGCATTCATAACCTCAACGGTCTTGGTTTGATGTATCTCTAAGGAAGGAAAATTGAGAATCACCATTTTATCTAAGGAAGAGACATGATTATTGTTGTCATTTTCTTGCACCATGATATTCTCCCTAGAAGGAGAGCATTTAAAAGAACAACAAGCCACATTTTTTTGACAAGTAAGGCTAGGTTTGTTCAAAATGACTTGATTGCTAATAGGGGAATGATCAATGATGGGATTATCAAGAGGGGGATGGTTATGAGAAGGTGTTGATTGAGTGTCTAATGTTGTGAAGGTCTCATTCTCTTGTGCTATGTTATCTACCCTATTAGGAGGGCTTGTAATATGTACATCCAAGTTTGAAGTGTGTAAAGTAGCTTCATGAAAAGTGAGGGAGGCATCAAGAGAAGGATAACGATGGTTTTCAAATAGATCATCTCAAAGGGGAGAAGCATTAGGGAAGGGGGTGTCAAGATTCACATGACTCTTAATAGTGATGTCTTCTAATACCAACCTATCCTCTTGACATCAGGAGATATATTAGGAGATGGAAAAGTTTGATTTTCAAGGTTATGGGGATTATGTGAGGTGGTATTCAAGAATGTTTCTATGTTTTTATCATCTTGTTTGCTAACATCATCCAAAGGGGAATAAGAAAATGGAAAATCAAATCCCCAAGGCTTGTAACTTCTTGCATCGAGATACCTTCATCACTAATAGGAGAGGTATTGGGAGAAGAACAAGTATGATTGTTTGGATTGTCTACACTACCATTCTCACCAATGGGAAATGTAAGATTAAGGATTGTGCCAATGGTTTGATCATGTTTCTTAAATTCCTCATTGTGGTAATCAAAAGTGAACTCATAATAGGGAATTTTGTACTTATACAATCCACTATTAATGAAATAAAAGCCACATCTTTTAAAATAAAACATGGTATGATGTAAAAGGAAAGACAATACAATGCCATGACTTAAAAGGAAATGCAATTTTCAATTTTTATGTAAGCTAATTTTCTATTTACACAATGCAACTTTTTGAAAATGAAATGTTGTGAATGCAAGAGTGAAATGAAACAATGCATGAAATGAGATAATTGAAGCGATATTTAACAAAATGTATGCTACATAAATGCAACTAACTGATATAGGTAGGTTAAGGCACCAAATAGAAGCTTAAAAACAAAGTTCCAAGTTTTGTAAAATGCAGTTTTAGGGGTCAAAAGGGACTAATTCTCCCAGGGTGGCGAATGAGTCTCAGTATGGATTTTTTTTAGAATTTTCATAAATTTGTGAGGTATTTTTATGGTTTTTGAGTGCTATGATGTAGGCCTAAGTGAAAAATGTAGAATTTCAGAACTTTTCAATGATTAAAGATGCAACAATGCAACCTATTATACACTTTTTATGAATGAAAAATTTAACACCTAGCATGCAAATAAATCATGCAAACCCTAATGCAAGCTAGATCTATGATGATAAAAGAACTCCAAATCAGACAAGAAAGCATTCAAAAAGTAGGTTCACCAAAATGAAACATAGATTTTTGGCTCCAATGAACTCTCTAACTCTTCTAGGGTTTTTTTTACCTAAAAGGAGAGAGCTTAGGCCAAAAATGCTAAAGGTTCATTCAATTTATGTTATATGTGATGTTATTTGAACTAAATGAGATGATCTAAATGAAGTTATATGAATTAATTGATTGATTATGAATGCAAAATCTAAGAATTATGCTATGTTGGAAAACACATTATGTAATACAAAATCACCTACAAATGAATGAAAAAATGTAACATAAATGAATCAAATTGAAAGTGTGCACCTAAGATATGCATGAGGACTCGAAAAGACTTTTAGAATCCTATTGATGCTGAAATTTAGGCCTGGTGGGACTCATTCACTATTCTAGCTGAATTGGTCCTAGCTCTGTCAAACTGTACTAGAACCCATTTATGACAAAAGGGTATCTAAAAATGTAAAAATCCAAAAATTGACCTTGGGGTGGGACTCATTTGCCACCCATGGTGAATGAGTCCACTTTTGAATTTTTGGATTTTAAAAGATGGATTCTAAAGCTTCAGATTTGTACTTTGATACCCTATATGAATAGTAGATTTTTGGCACCACAAGACTCTCTAACTCTTCTAAGGTTTTTCACCTAAAAGGAGAGAGGTAGGCCAAAAATGCTAAAGGGTTCATTAAAATTATGTAATGTATGATGTTATTATGCCTAAATGAGATGTTCTATATGCAATAAAGTAATGAAATTGATTGATTAGACATGCAAAACTAATGAAATATGAAATGTCTGAAAACACATTATGTAATGCAACAATGAACTAGAAACAAATGCAAAGCTAAACAAAAATGAATGAAACTTGAAGTGTGCACCTAAAATCTTGAGGGAAACTAGAAATTGCTTCTAAAAAACTGTTGAAGTTGATTTTTAGGCCTATAGGGACTCATTCACCATTTTGGGTGAATCAGTCCCAGTTATAGCTAAATGCACCAAAGCTCATTTTGACAAAAGGGTATCTAAAAATGTGTAAAAATTGAAAATCGACCTAAGGGGACTCCATTCCCAATCTATGGAAAATGAGTCCACTTTTGAATTTCTGAATATTCAAGAGTCGATTATGGAGTTTCTGATCTACACTTTAGACTTCTACAGGTGTCTGCTTCTGAAACTCTGATTTATAGGCCTGAAAATGAGATTTTGTTGATTCTTTCACTTTTTGAATGAAGAGAGAACTTTAAAAACTTTACAACTTGATCCAAAATTATTTCCTAAGATTCCGTGAATAAACTTGCAGCCACACACAAGGAAAGAAGAAGAAATGCTTGATTGAGTTAGGGTATGAGAGGGTCTCTGTCAAACCCCGCTTAGGTAATTAAACCAAAATGATGAAATAATGGAATGAAGCATGCAAAATGGAATAGATTACCTTGCCATGATGATAGATCTTGAAAGTCTACAACAAAACATGTAGAATCTTCCCTTGGATGTCTTAGGAAACTAAATTGATGACTTGTAATGTGAAAGCCCTAACTTGCTTGACTTGAATGAATGATGAGTTATGAGATTAAGAGA
Organism: Sequoia sempervirens; assembly: GCA_007258455.2. Lineage (NCBI taxonomy): Eukaryota > Viridiplantae > Streptophyta > Pinopsida > Cupressales > Cupressaceae > Sequoia > Sequoia sempervirens. The sequence goes on from VDFB02212089.1 coordinate 167,839, forward strand.
TGAATGAAAGATGGAGATTAGGAGATGTCAAATGAGGAGAAAAACACCTATTTATACACACTCCCTGTGCCTTAGTAACTTGTTGATACCTCATCGCAAGCCAACATCAAGTGATTTTGAATAAAAACCTGAAAGGAATTTTAAAATGTTTTGAATTTAGAGACAAGGGGGACTCATTCGCCACCCATGGAGGATGGGTCCCACCTTGGACTTAAATGTGGGTGTCGGGAATTAAGTTATATTTAATGTTGTTTTTCAGGATAATATGGGTATGTGCAGAATCATCATAAAAAATAGGCCCTTAAGTGGTGATGAAATTCAAAAACTAAAAGAATAAAATTGATGTAAAAAAATTGAATAAGTACCAATATTATTTCAAAAATATGTAAGAATAGAAATCATAGAAAATTGAATGTAGTTTCTAAACTACTAGGGTTTGCAATCCACTTCTATGAAAAATTTAAAATTTTCAATGCGTGAAAATTTAAATTTCAGGGAAAAATAAGCAGGTGTCTTTTTGACCACCCTAACCACAATAAAATGATAATTATTTTATAAGATTTTAGATAGAAGTAGAGGACTCATAAACCCAATGTGATGGCATATTTTTCTAATTTTTTTTCCAAGTAAATAATTAATTGCGAATTTTTATTACAAATTTTAAAATATAAACTCATATAGTTTTCACCCAACTTGGTCAAACTTCATGAAATTCATTTTTAATCCTATAGTATGGGAAGTATAAATGTGACACATGTTTTGAATCCAAAAATGTGATACCGCTTGGAAATCTATAGATGTTTTTCAATTAGTCATCAACTAAGACTTTAGTTGTAATTCAACAGAAAATGAATAATAATTATTTATTAAATTCAAATAAATCATAATTTATATTATGGAAAGTTGGGAATCTCCCTTTAAAACCCTTTTCATTTCATTAATTTTGGGTAAAAGTTGTGCTGTGCAATAATAATCTTACAATATTACCCATCATATCACCACTTTTGTCCATCATGCATCCTACACATACCCATATTCAAAAATACACTTAATTAAGAAATATAGGGCATAAAGTGGTCAAATAAAGCATAATAAAGGTGTAAATACTGAAGTTGTTCCTAGAAAAGTATGAAATCTTGTTACAAGACTTTACAACACTTCAAAAGAGGACTTTATTAGTGATGAAAAGGTGATTTTTAGGTTAATTGCAATGAATATAGTCTAGAAGAATGTAGAAACAAGTCTTACAACACTTCACAACACCTTCTCACAAGACGCCATTAAAATAATTTTATTTATTTTCATGGGTCCAAGACCTAGTGTGGATGGCTAAAATGCCCTACAACACCTAAATCAAGGCCCCCATTAAGTCCATTTAATCATGAATTAATCCCATATCAAGCAAAGTGTCATCTTTCTATGACACATTTTAGCCCCCACTTTTATGAGAGAGAACTTGCTTTAAAATCAAACTAAAGTAGACATTCAAGAGATTCCTATGTAGGTCAAGCCCCCAAGATAAAAATGATGGAATGAAAGACAAAATGGAAAGATGTACTCAATTCACAAAACTTTAGGGTTGTCTCATGGGTGAGAAATAATACACAACATACTCACTTTTGGGCCAGAACTTTTGATCATCCATGGGGTGAGAATCCCAAAAAGGTAAGATACATATGCTAGTTGGTATGCACTCACAAACACAAAGGTGGCTATGGGGAAAGTCATGCGCTAGGTGGGCTTCCTGCTCAACCATATTAAATTTACATCTACTGATAAATTTAACAAGGCACCGCAAAATAAAATGAAATGATTTTGATACTTATAGACATTGTTAATGCAAAATAACATAAAGATTGTTCAAAGGGTTTTTTCTTAATTCGTGCAAGGTCTCATCTTAGGTAACATCATGCTCAATGTCTCGAAGAGAGGATAAATGCAAATGATCTCATCTTGGGTAACATTATTCCTAATGCTTCCAAGAGAGGGAATCACAAGAAAAAGAAAATCACACAATGAAATGTGAGTGGTGATGTATGCCCCCACTTTAAAATAGTTGCGAGCACCGGTTCTGTGAGCAATTGTTTTAAAGTATAAGAAGAGAGAATAAGACATGAGAGCTTACTCGGAAAGCCATATGCCAAGTCATATGTTTCTGATAAGCTACATCATGAAGAAAGGTAGTATGTCACATGCAAGTCAATCTTAAGACATTTCATCCACATCCCAAGCTTGCTCTTATATGTTCATGAAAGGTTAATGACTAGTCAAAAGAGATAATGAAAAGTGACATATGAGGACAAGGGTATCAAACTCCTTGCCCCCCACTTAGTACAGGACAAAGGTGAGCCTAGAATATGTGAAAGGAAGTGTTAGGTAGGAGAATGAGGTGCTGCCACACAAGGAAGAGCACCACAATCCTTGAAAGTTTGAATGTTATTGTTGTGAAAAGTATTTCATGAAAGGGGAGATAAGTATGATATGTCAAATTGGTTTGTATGTTTATTGCATCCATGTGTAGGAGGAAGGTTGTAACAATTTTCCAAGTGAGATGAAGGGGTTGTGTGTTTGTGAGAAGGATTGGTTGCTGTACAAGAAAAAAAATCCTTTTTATTGTTATGTGTCACTGTTGCATGAGGGATGGGAGTTATATTGCCCCCATCACCACCATGAGGTGATTTGGTAGAACTAAGTTGAGCAAATGGAACACAAGGTTGTTTGGGGTGAGATGGGGATATTGCACACCCTCCCGAAAAGGGTGGTGTGAAACTCCAATCACTACTAGAACTTGTTTATGAAAATGAATTGTTTGTGTATGACTCTTTGGACCATGAGGGTGAGATTTTGGTAATGTTATGGGAAGGAGGTGTAGAATCTAACGACCCACAATTATCACTAAAGAGTTTTGTTGTAGGTGAAGAGTTAACATCAATGTGTATAGGTTCAAGTTTTGATCTAGGAATAAAAGGATTAGGGGAGTTGGAAGTGTTGTGATCAGTTGAGACATAGCTTCCCTCATCGACATCAATTGTGTATATCTTGTTGTTGTATTCAAATTTCATTACACGGTGAAGGGTAGATGGGACTCCTTTCATAGAATGAATCCATGGTCTCCCTAGGATAAAATTGTATGGAAGGGGTTCTTGGAAGATGTGGATAGGGGTAGGAGACACTACCGATCCGACCTCAATAGGTAATGTGATCATCCCAAGTGGTTGCCTATGAGCATTGTCAAAGCCACGAATATGAACATCATTAAGTTGAATGAGATTTTTTTCCATGCCAAGTTTTTGTAGATCCATGCTACAAACATTAATATTCGATCCATTGTCAATGAGAGTGTGCCTAATTAAAGTTTCATTAGTGATCACCTTTATCATCAAGGGATCATTTTTGTTTTGAATCACAAGTGAGGGTAATTCATGTTTAGGGAATGTGATTTCTGATTGGGTGGCTTGCATTGGACGAGAGGAGGATGTTACACGATTCGGTTTTATGTAATATTGTATCTCTTCCTTCTGTATTCCCAACATTTCATGAAAGATAAGTTTCATTGTCGGTGAGAGTTGAATGAATTCCCATATAGATACATTAGAAAGTCTTTTTAAGATCTTAAACACTAGGCACTTTGTGAGGAAAAGGTAATGGTGTAGGAGTGTTGTGTGGTCCCCTAGATGTTTGAGTCACTAAGTTACAACTTAGTGGTTGCAAAACATTGTTATGAGTAGAGTGCATGATGGATTTCAAGAAATCTCAGAATTTTTTGTGTTTTTCACTAATGGAAGGTGACTTAGGAATCTCACTAATTAAAGGAGATCCCACTTGTGTCATCATAACCTCAAATTTTTTGTCTTGATTGGCATGATATGTTGGTGAAAGGGATTCTAATGCCACTTGAGTATCCTTACCAAGGGAAGGTTTAGTGGTTGAAGGAGATGTGTCAATGTTCATATGTGTTTGCACCATGATATTATCCCTAGGAGGAGAATTTTTAGGAGAACAACAAGCCAAATGTTTGTGACATTCATAGGCTGGTTCTTCTAAAATGGCTTCATTACAAGTAGGAAAATGATCAATGGTTGAAGATTGTTTTTCAAGAGGGGTTTCCATAGGTGAAGGGGGATAACTAAGATATTCAGGACCTTCATTGATTATGATAGCTAACATCAAAGTATCTACTTCACAACTAGGAGAGATACTAGAAGGAGAAAAAATGTTGTTTTCATGAGTACCTATAGTTGTATTGTCTTGTCCACTAAGAGAGATAAGAGGAGAGAAACAACTAGGATTCTCAAAACTCTCATAAATTGGTTCTTCTACTAAAATATCTTCATCACCAAGAGGAGAGATATTATGAGAAGAACAAGTATGATTGTTAGGAATGGCCCAAGTTGTAGTCTCTTTCACTAAAACACTCTCATAGGGAGGGGATAAAAAGTGTTTCTTAACATGTCTACATATGCAAGGTGCTAGGATTGTTTGAATGAGAATGAAATGTACATGTAACCATTTCATGCAATGTTTCAACAAGATGAACAATGTATATGCAAAGATACAAAACATTCTTATCCAATAAATACAAGATTTGGAAAATGCAAACAATGTACATGCAAGAATGAAAAGAACTTTTAACAAACTTATGCAAAGTTTTAGGAATAAAAACATTGTATATGCAAAAGTGAAAAGTACTTTTATCAATGTTATGCAAAATTGAAAAAATGTAAGCATTTTCAGATCGAAAGATGTGTGCAAACGAAGTGCTTTGAAGAATGGATAATCTAAAATGATGTTTCTTTGAGCTAAATGCATAAAATAAATGTTCTAGAAACTTTCTAGAACTATACTATATGATACTAGGAGGCTTAGGAAGCACAAAAATGAGGTTTCTAATGCACTATCAGATAGTCAAAAATTTGGATAGGGACTGATTCGCCCAGTATGGTGAATGAGTCCCAATACTAGTTTTTTTTGCAAAATTTTTAGAAATTTTGAAGTGTTTTTGATGTGTTTAATTTTGTAAGATGCGGGCCTTAGATGGAGATACAAATTTTCAAAGATTTTAAAGGAAATTTTATGCAAAAAAATGCAAGCTAAATGCACTTTTTTCTAATACAAAAATTTGAAACCCTAGATGCAAATTAACCAATGCAACTCTAATGCAAATGCAATGCAAGCTAGGATTAGGATGAAAATGGACTCCAAATCAAAAAATAAGATGTTCAAAAAGTAGGTTCACCAAAATGAACTGTAGATTTTTGGCACCAATGCACTTCTCTAGCTCTTCTAGGGTTTTTCACCTAAAAGGAGAGAGGTAGGGCCAAAAATGCTAAAGGGTTCATTCAAATCATGTTATGTATGCAAATCTAAAGCTTAAAATCCATCTTTGAAGCTTTAGATTTGCACTTTGATGGCCTCCTCTCTCCTTTTAGGTGAAAAAACCTAGATGAGTTAGAGTCTTGTGGTGCCAAAATCTACAATTCATTTTGAATTTTTAGTTTTCAAAAGTGGATTTTTGAAGCTTTAGATCCACACTTTATGTCAAAGTAAGAAAATTAGGCTTATATGATGACTAGCCAGTTATTTGATCAAATTATGCCTCGGGATGCACAATATGGGATTTAATAGGGGCCTATTGAAGCAATGATATAAATGTCAAATGGGGCTAGGACACAAAAATCAATGTGAGGGTGTGATTGCTATTTTACAGCACTAAAATGAGGTCCACTCAGCCTAGGAACGCACAAGAACCAATGTGAATGTGTAACACACATTACAACACTAGGTTAAAGTTAAGTTTATTTCACAAGCCTTCTAAATTAATGTGATGATGTAATTAAACATGTTTTATAATGTTGAATTAAGGAGAAGTAGGTTCATTAAGTCTAGAAAAGCATGAAAGTCCTTTACAAGACTTTAAAACACCTTTACAAGACTTTGTACCTTTACAGGCATTGTTAAAGCATGTTATTCAATTTATAAGGGTCCAAGTCCTAATGTGGATGCACAAATGCCTCTAACCTAGATTAAGGCCTCATTAGTCCATTTTACCATGAATTAATCCCATGTCCAAACAGGGTACTTTTTTCTGACACACGCGTAGAGCAATTCATGTACAAATCATTGTGATCATAATTAGGTGTCAATCATCATTTGGTGCATTCAAGGTGACTCAAGTTTAACAAGTTACAATGTAATGATAGCATGATCCAAGAGTGATTACATCTTGCTGCAATAAAGAGCTTATAACTCTAGTTGATATGCAGAGTGGTTGTGTTATATCAATTATGTAGTGCATTCAAGCACAACCCATGTTTAATGGACTATTCTAGAGAGTGATCAATATTTTCTAAACCTTATGAATGTTACTTAAAAGTGTATAGTTTAAACTAAAAACCAAGTTTGTTACATACTTGAATGCAATCTTGGGTTACCGCAAACTATAATAATGTGATCTGCTAATAACCATTATGGAAAGTATTAAAGCAAGACCCATGCTATATAGCATACATTTCCCTGATTAGGTTTACATGCCTTAATGATCAAACATAAGCTTCCCACACACTCTAGGATACAATGCAAGATCATACCACAATTTTGTCAAGACAACTAATTTTTTGACCCAAGATTTAAGGTTGTTTTTTAATAACAATAGAAGCATTGGTAAGAGCATGAATAGGGTACAAACCATAGGCCTCTATAGAAACATAAACCATAACTCTAGTAGATTAGTGAGGTTGCAATATCATAAAGATTGAGACATTGTAGCCAATAAAAAAATCTTGCAATCTAAAGATTGTAGCCAATAACAAGAACACTATGTAGCTCAATGACATTTGTAAATGCAATCTATGGTAAGAAGAATGATATTCACTTGAGGTGTGACAATAATCAAAAGAGGTTGAGCAGTGACAAGATAATAAGCTCAAACCTTGCATAGTAAAGTGGAGATTTTAACAGTGAGTTTCCTTACCCCCTTGCTGACCTTAAGTGTTTTTCAAATGCTTTTGGTAGTGTTAGAGAAGGAAAATGCAATCAGGGAATGACTGTCCAAATGAAGTAACAGTGGTAATCATAGGTTCAATGTTTCTTCTTAGCCATTGTATAATGGAGGTAGTGGATTGCATGTATGAGTAGTGTTTTGAGACTCATCAAAGATGGAAGAATAGTGTAATACCTTGTGGACTATGAAGTAGTGACAATAAGGTTGACGGATCTTAAGACCCACAATACCAAGAAACAATGAGTCCCTTGTAGTAAATAAGTAGACAGTCTATAGGGAATATTTTGATTTTATAGAAGGATGCTCATGAAACACTAGTAGAACTTGGCAAGTAAATGACTATGTGACTAAAACTTTTATGACTAAAAATTTTAGTTACGTGACTAAAATTTTAGTCATGTGACTAACACTAGTAGAATTTTGAAAATAAATGACTAATTTGATCATCATAAGTGACTAATTTGGTCATCGGGTAAAATCACAACTAAATGACTAATATTAATATTAGACAAATAAAAATGACTAAAATAAATGACTATTACTCTATTATTTTTTCTTTCTAATTTGATCATAATCCATAGAGCTTAATCCCCCCTCATGGGACCCCTACCTAAGTGGGCCATTTGGGACAAGTACCATACACCTTGCAATCTTGCTATTTGAAATGTTTTGTTTGATTAATTTTTCATTACTTATACTTACCATACTTACGGTAAGTTGTAAGGTGCGAGTAGTCAAAAAGGAAGAGCATGGGGATTTGGAGAGAATCATGGAGTAGTTATAAAAATGTTAGGATAACAATACTTAGCTAACTAAGGTTGATTTGGGTGTTGAAATTTACGTATGGAGATGGATGTCTAAATTATATATTAGTTTACAACACATGATTTTTTTTGCACACTCATATATATTGAGTGATAGGGTTGGAGATATTATCATAATATTTTATAGGTACAAATATATTTCCAAAATATCTCCAACACTATATTGACTCATATGATCTATAGAGCCTGATTATATTCTTGATTCAGAGGTTTTACCAATTGACTTCATGTACTACACAAATGTATGCAAAAAATGGACCAAAATATTTCCTAATTGACCTTCCTCACTTCTTTGACGTACCCATTGAACACTAAGGTGAGATTGCTAGTTTATAGAACATATAATAATTGAAAAAAATTTATAAATATATTTCACTATCTTGCAACCCATTGACATAGGACATCGTAGGGTTTCAACGACATCACTAAAACTAAATGTAAACAAATTAAAAAATTCTCTTTCCTTTTGTAGATCAAATATTTTGAAAGAGTAAAATTTTGCACTTTCAAGTCAAGAAAAGAGGGAACAAGTTCAAAAACAAAATTAAACGAAAAACACATTTGAATTCCAGAAAGGGAAAAAATTTGAGCCACGACTCCTTGTGTTATTCCCCAAAGACTCGAAAGATGTGCTCGATGAAGAAGACTGCCTATATGCTTATGAAATTGTTAAATTGGAGTCACTTTCACCTTTGATGAGCACATCCAAGGTTAGATTATTATTATTTCTCTCTTCGTTTTGTAAATTAAAAATTTCAAGCATAGTTCATATGTTTCACATCTTTGTAACATGGTTTTAACATGTATTTTTAATGAATCCATTTTGTGCATATCCTGCAATCATGGCAATACACATTTACATACATTTCTGGTTGTAACTATAACATCTAACAAATTTTGCCCTTCCATTATGCTTTGATGAATGGCCATACCTTGTTCCAAATCTCTGATTTGGAACATGCAAGCAGGATGATGGAAAAGGTTGCTGAGTATGGCTCTACACCTGCGAATTACATTTGCTTGAAAGCTTCTAAATTATTTTCAAGAAATCTATTTTGTGCATTTCCTACAGTCATTGTAGTTCATAAGGATGCATCTTTTTGAGGCATTCCATCAAATAGTTCACGTGCCTTGTCTATGCTTCCATATTAGAAAGCTTGTCAATTGCTTTTCTTGAATGTTTCTAAACCCTTTTCAATATGGTCCCTCACATTTGGGGATGGGGATGTATTTCTCAGATAGGTTTTTCTAGGGTACCTTCTTTAAAAAATATTTTTTTAAAATAATAATATTGATTGGAATTTATTACATACATTGTAGAATCTTAATGGACATTATATATATCGGTGTGTATTCAAGTGAAGGGTTGATTATCAAAATTTTCTCAAATCCTTCAAAATAGCATGGTCTACTATCAATGAGGAGTTGTGAAGTAAAAAAGATAACTCATTATGTTCCAGTTGACTTCATCTAGGATATTAATAGATGAAATTGTTAAATGAATTTTTCTTGCAGGACATGATTGATATATTTCTGCATTATGAAAGTAATATGTCCTATTGACTATGAATTAATTTTTATTTAGCAGTATAATGACTATAACATGTCAAATTTTTCTGTGGTAGTCCTTGTATACTGAACATATTGTTTAATCTATGAAACAAGATAATCTGTGATTTCAAATGTGAATATGCAGAGATCTGTAACAAGTGATATGCATTTTGTTGATGTTGTGATCATGATTAATCACTGATCTATTATTTTGTCAGACTTATAGTTATAATTTCTGTAGATTCATTCTAAGTGTTCTATAGCTCTGTAGCAACCAAGTTATTAAGATTGGTGGCATAGGTACAACATAAAAAAGTGAATGTGAATTGTCATGTCAAAAAGGTCCAAACAAATAACTTGAAATTTTTAAATAATGAAGATTGCAAACTCTATTAAACCATAGTGTTTTGATATTTTCTAATGATAATTCAATATTAGCACTAGTAAAACCCCAACCGTGATATCTTTTAATGTGGGTGATGACCCTTGGATTGCTTCTTAGTTTTTCCAAACCTTAGATGGATATGTGATAAACCAAACATGCATTGAAAAATTGTAACTTTTAAAAAAAATAGTAATTAAAATGTATCTGGGAAGGATGGCTAGTTGTTCCCAGGACAGTTAGGGACCTTTGGATCTCCACTATCTATCTTCTAAAGTATCTAGTCATCCCCTAAAAAAATTGGGTATACTTGGGATGTTTTAAAACTTTACCAAATCAAGGATTGGTTGGAAATTTTCCTTACCCATCCCGTGTCTCTGAAAAAATCTATATGAAAGATAGGGTCATATTTGGTAGAGAATGCATCCTGGGGAGCATTTTTTTCAACAAATCCATTTTGTACATATACCTTCTTAATGGTTCCACATTTTGTATACTTGTCTACCAGGGCAGTTTTAACTATAACATTTGAAAAAAGTGTCCCTCCTTTTATGCTTAGATTGATGTTCGAACCTTGTTCCAAAGTTCCCATTTTGGCACTAATAGGGATGATGCTGGTAAAGTTGTGGATTTTAGTTTACAACTACCAATCACATTTGCTTGATAGTTTTAAAAGCCCTTAAAAAAATATATTTTGTGCACCCTGCAACCATGGCATTCCATGAGATCACATTTCTTTGAGGCATTCTGTCAAATAACACAAGTTCCTTTTCTATGCTTCCATATGTTGCGTACATGTCTACAATAGAATTTCCAACTATCACATCTATCAAAAATCCCCCTTCCATAAAAAAATGATGGATGTCTATACCCTGTTCCAAATCTCTCCCATTTTAGCAAAGACAAGAAGGATTTTGGCAAAGGTTCTGGAATTTGGCTTTACACTTTCCAATTACATTTTCTTGAAAGTTTCTAAAGCCTTTTCACAAATCCATTTTCTTGTAGTCATTCCATTTCATGAGATGACATCTCTTCGAGGCATTATCTTAGACAGTTGAAAGGCCTTGTCTATGGTTCCACATTTTGCATACATGTCTACCAGGGTAGTTGCAAGTCGGCTTTGATGGATGTTTAAACTTGTTCCAAAGCTTCTATTTTGGCGCAAGAAAGAAGGATGCTAGAAAACATTGTCAAGTCTAGCTTTACACATGCCAATTGCATTTGGTTGAAAGACAGTGCATACCCCTCAACCCTTTCTTATAGGTTTCACCCAAGATATTTCTTACTACTGAAAAATAGGGATGTTCATTGACAATATTGAAACAATGGATATACAACTATTAATTGGAAAATAATGCCAAAGACATACATAATATATAGGCAACAATTATGAGGAAAATGCACAATGATAGGTACCATTTATAACTTGTAATCAATCGAGATTTTATTTATATTAATTGCATGCATATATTTCTAGAATCTTGTGGCCTTTTTGTAGAACATATTGCTAGAGATGGATAAGGCACTTGTAAACACATAAAAATAGATCCTGTTTGAGCTCTATAAGGGTTGTAACTACCTCTAATTGCAACTTATGTACTCATTATTTCCAGTAAATTTTGTTGTGTTGCTACAAATCCACCTTTGAACATGATCATAGTGTCTTTCAGTTAGTGCTTCTAGCACTCAAATAGGAATGCCACTGGTCACCATGTACACCTTTTTTTTTTCTAAAATCGTGTTTAGTTTCAATATGAGATTGGAAAGGATTTTTCCCTTTGACATTGATTCTTAAGTAGGTACAAACCTTATCTTGGTATCCTACACATCAATCAAGATTCTATCAAGCTCTATTGCAACATCTAGTATTTATTTCCAACATCATTCTCTATCAACTTCTCAGATCCATACTGACCCAATCTTTTGTGGTCAAACAACAATTTGAACCATCGAGAAGTTGTGACACAATACTATGGAAAACCTTAAAATATCCAAAGCAATAGGTTGTAATTCTTACATGCATGGTTGTTGTAATGATAACAAACTATTCAATAACTTCTAGTTAGTGTTGTTTTCATTTTACATCTAATGAAAAGCCTAGGGATAGTGATATGTGAAAGTGAAATTATTTTATACATTATGATGATATGTCTTATTATAAAATTCCTTTGCATTTCATAATGAATGTTTCTTTTCGACTATCACAACATAATGTATTAAATAAAGCAAGTAGATCTCTAAAATATTTGTTCTATATGTAAAGCTATGAAAAATGTTTTGATGTTTATAGGATTTGAATAACATGATCTTGAAATTACATACAATTTTAATCCATCCATAGAATGTAACATTCAATAACGACAAAGAATAATTCAATTATGCTTAATTCCAAAGTATTGTAGATGAATAGAGATTGTGATGCTTAAATAACCTTACCTTAAAATTTTTGAAGTCCTTGAAAAAATTATGATTTTGCATGATCAAAATGTTTGCAAAGTGAACCCATAGCAAAGGTAAAAAAAGACCCAAAAAAAGTAGATTGAACACTTAAAGGTGCTTCAAAGTCTCAACAATTTCCATTTTTTGCACATAAAAGTCCTCTTGAAGCTTAGTGAACTCCATGAGATCATTTTTTCAGATTTAATGATTTTTTCTTGCTCGCTTGGGTCCTCGTACTAGGCCCAATGTGACTCTTATTTCTTTTACTTTAGTTTCTTTCTTGATTTGGCCCTATTGGTGTTCATTTAGCTTTAAAATCAATATTTTGATCCTAGTAGCACTATTCCCTATAGTACTATCTAGAATTGAGCAATTTTAATGTGAGTTTGCTTTGTACTATCTTTTATTGAAATTCTATTTGGTATGAGATTATTGTAAATTTTGACCCAGTTTTGACAGAGATATGAAGAAAATAACTCAGATTTTGTCCCATTTTGTTACTACATTTTGTTGGAATTGTACACCTTGTTAAGGTTGCAGTATTGAATTCAGTGTTGATACTTTTTTTTTTATTTTCAAGTGCTAACTACTTTACCATCAAACTTCTTGTTTTTTTTTTAAAGTTCTATCAATCTTACCAGTTTACTTCTCTATCAATGAAAATGCTTTAAGACATACAATAGCATAGTTATTTTATTTTTGTATGCTTCTTTCTTAGTGGTCGATTAAACTAAATGCTTCTTATGGCCAAAAAAATGTAATCTAGATGATGATACAATTAAGAATTTAATTTTTAATACTAAAAAAATTTGATTATTTTATTGATGCATTAGTTGTGGTCTTGGGGACCACTCCCATTATAAACATCATTTTATGCATCAACCCTTCTATTTCCAATTATAAAAATCATAAATGACCACAACACCTATTAACCTATTGTTGCTTCTACAACTTCACCCATTATGTTGCTCTAGTTGACACCTCCAGCATCTTGCAAGTCAGTGATGGTTTTTTGTCCAATGGTTCTATGATAGCGGTAGCTTAATTAGTGATTATGAAAGGTTGTTTGAACTTGAAGTGATCTCCAAAGCCTTCCCATGCGCTAGGTGTATTTTCAAGGATTAAATCTTCCTCATGATTAACTACCTATGTTGCTAGAAAATCCATTTCTTGATTAACCTCTCTGTGACAATGTTGGATTATGAAAAACACTAGGGTGTCTAATAATGGCCACATATTTTGTCAGATGGTAGCCACCTTCCAATTCTATGAGTGTCTCTTTATGATAGCATTCACTATATTTCTAGGGTTTGCTTCCAATAGAATTGATGGGAATGCAAGATTTGCACATACCTAGAAACACAAAAGGAGAGCCTGTGCTTCTGCTTCATTCTTAGTTGCTTCCTTCAATTTATTTTTAATGTTATTTATCATATTTATGAAAATATTAAGAAACAAAAATGTTGTATGTAGGTTCTGAAGCATAGTTTGTTACTTGATAATAGTTCATAGACAAGGCCCTAACTTGGTGTTCTCCCTATTTTTCATTTTAACAAAGTAAATTCGTTCTGCCTTTGTGCCTTTTAGCCTTTTTCGAACTCATTTGTAGAAAAGTTAAACAATTTTCGATGTTTATGGTTGAGCAGTGCTAGATTGAGCTGGTTTGTTTAAAACTAGAATTTTTGTTTAGCAGATAATTTACTTTATCTCAAATATATGTCTTTTTTATTGTTCTATGCCAAAAAAAAGGTAATTTATATTCTTCCTATCATAAAAATAGTCTTTAAGTTTGTTATTTTTCTCAGCTACAAACAATGAGGTACAAGGTCTCAAGATAAAGGTAAACATTCTGCATAGTTTTGAAGTTGTATTTCATTTCTCTCCAGTCAAGGATTTTATGTATAGCAGATTTACTGCTTTCTGTAAAAAATATTTTTAATACTCTTTTGAAATAAAATAATATTATCCCTTATTTGTACTAAATACAAAGACAAGGATGCAGCCCTATCTCATGTATGATGTAACCCTTTTTGATTAACGGTCTGTGTAATTTTTTCTTAGTTTCACAAAATTTATAGTTCTTTTTGAGACTTAGAAAAGGCTCCTGTGAAGTAAGTCAAAATGTCAATAAAGAATTGCAGCCACAGGTTTCTTTCAATTTCCATCTCTGGATTACTGTTTATATTGAATTTTATTGACCATGCTTTTTTCCAGGTTTTGGTGTAGAAGCATTTTTGAATCCAGACCTGGAGTTTATATTACAGAGCTGGTGTTGTTGGAGTTTTCTGGGTATTGCCACTGCACACTGTTGCAAACACCATGGTAAGCTTTACAATGCCCCACTACTCTTTACTGCAGTTTTTGCATTTCTTGTTGGTTGTTGGAGATTAAAAGGTTGAAATGATTTTGCATTCAGGAAATTTTTGATTCTTAGATTGTGGTCACTAATTGTTCTATAACTCTCTACCACCTCAATATCATTTTCCATCGCCAACAAGCATTGATTCTCCACGTTATCTGTCATAAGCCAGGTGTAAATAGTAGAGGTATAAATTGGAGAGTACAAGATAGGCTAAAAAGCTAAAAGCAGTATTCAGTAGTTAATTGAGAATTTCTACTATAAATATCACAGAGATAAAGATTAAGCAACTTGTGAGCAAAGTAGGACTGGGTGAACCAGATGGTTACCCTCACCCCGTTCTATTCAAACATTACATACCATGTGACCCCAAGAGGGGTGATTGTGTGGAGATAATCAGATGTGTCAAGTGGCCAGGGTTGCTATGCAATGGTGCAACTAACCCTAGCCTTAACTAATCTAGCTATCCTACATACTCGCTGAAATCTTCGTAGGGGTCACAATACAAGACTGCCTTTGATGTGAACAGGGGTAATGATTCATAAATTCAGATAGAACCATAATCTGCTTAGACAAGCATATCCCCTACCTGCAATGAGTACACTTTACTCAATAAAATAAAAGATGGGTAATCAATATCTGCCCATCTAGAAAGTTAACGGAAGTCACCCAAAGGCTACAATTTATGGTATATTTCCTTAAGAAATAGCTAGGTTCAATTGGTCATCTCCCAGTGTCCAGGGACGTTTATAATATTCCTACTATCCTCTTTCACTAGGATAATATTAACAGAAGCTTTTGGATCATACTGTAGAGCCTCTTTGATCACAATGACTTTGATTATAGATTTAGTGTCAGGATATTTGAAATAACTGCTAAAAATCTTCTTGTTAGCATCCTTTATCACCTCTTTACAATGTGTCTCTTCATATTCCCATTTGAGGCCCCATAGGGATTTAATTTTATTTGGAAAGGATTAGAGAGATGATCACATTAGGATTATAATCTTCTTCATGCCCACTCCATTATTATACATAGCTCTGTGTTTGCGTGTGTAATTGTATGTAAGAAAATAATTTTTCTACATTGTTTCATAAACTATTTTGGTTTTATATCCAACATGAGTCTCTTACATCATTTATTGAGGACATGTTTCTTGTTTGGAGCCTACTGTAGTAATATTATTATTGTATGAAGAAGTTCAAAATTTTGCTGTTAAACTGTATATACATTTGCATTTGTTTTCTAAAATTACATATGGCATATACAGGCTGCAAAAATTCTGGCAAATTTGCTTGTGATGGGCTCAGGAATTTTGGCGAGGGCTTTAGTTCAGGCTTACCGCCAAGCTCTTGCAAGTAAGCTTTAATCTTTGTTTTTTTGTATGCATCATGGTTGATGTGTTTGTTGCTGAATTCTGTATCACATGCTAACAAAATCTTTCAAGGCAACCAAAATGGATGGCATTTTGATGAGAATATGAAGTGTTAAATTTCAAAAATTGCAATCTTTTTGAATTAAGAATTTTAGTATTAAATATGGCGTAGTTGCCACTTGCAAGGGGCAGAAAGCAGGTCATTTCAGTTGTTTTACCAGCAATTTGCAAATGGCATTTGATTACAAAATAATTATAGGTTTGTTTGGCACCTTAACTCTGTTATCATGTTAGTTATCGATTTCAATCTTCAAATCTCTTTTTCTGGTAATCATTGTCATAATATTTGTTTCTTGGTTCAGTATCGAGTCTTATGAATCTCTACATGCATCCACTGAAGGAAATTGTATATAGAATAAAAGAAAGGACCTAGATTTAGGAAGTTTACTAAGAATTGGTGTCAAATTTCAAACATTGCCATCTTTTTGAATTAATAATTTAGTATTGAATA
>VDFB02212090.1:0-14779 GCA_007258455.2 Sequoia sempervirens
AAAAATATCACATCATATCATCATTTAAGTTGTTTAAGATAATATAGATATGTTATTCTAAGCATCTCAAAACCATCTCATTTGCATCATCATCCATAACCATCTAGTTTGAACCTCTTTATCGCTAGATCAACCTTTAAATATAATCTTTTCGCTTGATCTCTCGAGGGGGCAATGTACTAGTGTACTTCTTTGCGCTGGGGCAACCGAAAAAATCAGAAAAATTTTGAATTTCGATCGCGGCAAGTTTATTCTTTGAACCAATGCAACAAGTGCATTGCTTCAAAGAGGGGAAAAATGTATACATGCAAAATTAGCATTATGCATTCAATTAGGTCCATTCATAAAGTAAATAAAATTCACATCCATCCACTCATCAGGTAAATTAGGTTCATCATCCATTTAACTTAAATAAATTAACTTTATTTGATTTAAGCCTATCATTACCTCATTTGATTAAATAAATCAATTTTAATCAAACCATAACATTTCATCTTTCATAAACCATCTTCTAATTTCATCTCATGCAAATTAATCCACCTTTATCTTGCATCATCCCTTTAATTAAATAAATCAAACATTCATTTAATTAAATCCCAAATGCATTTTCCATTCCTTTTGATTTAAATAAATTCAAATATTCAAGTCAAATAAGTCAAACTCACCTAAATCATCACTTAAGCTAATCTAATCCCGATTAACCTAACCTAACCACCCATCACATCCTCTAGCTTTTCCCACTTGCACAAATAAATCAATTTATTGATTTATTAAAATCAGCATTTTTCATCAACAAGGCATCTTGAGGAATATTCTTCAAATTTGAATTCAAAGTAAGTGACATGTACATGCAAATCAGCAATTACTGTTTACATGTCCCTTGCACAAGCCAAACTCAACATTAACTCTCAAATTCAAATTTGAATCTCCCTCTATTTGGCACATTGGCCAAAACTTGTACATCCCTCAACCTATGGCAAGTTGACAAGTGGCCCCATCTTATTGGGTAAGTATTTGTCCCACATTCATCCATTTGGCTATTCTTCATCAAAATATCATATAAATGAAAAGGTTTATTCTTCATCTTGATCATCATCTACATCTTCATGCAAAGTTACTCTCTTGGTTTGAGAACTAATTTTGCTCTTCATCATAGTGCATTGCATCATTTCAGTTTTTAGCAAGGATTGGGAAAGGGTCATTGGCATATTTGACACCAATCCAATATGGAATAGGTATATGTTATGCTTTTGAAATTTCTCTAGATTTGTCTTGTTATTTGTTGCATTTTGAAGCATTTACATAGTATTTCATAGGAGCATTTTGATGAATTTGTAGGTTACTAACCCATGCTTGAGGTTTTAGTGTTTTCAAATTTTAATAGGTGCTCACATATGAAGATGGTATAACTTCTACTATTCACTTTATGTGAAAAAACCTTTGATAGCCATTGCATTTCAGCATTAGCAAAATACTAAATAATTCTATCACAAAAATTGCCAATAAAATATTCTCAGGAACACGGAAGATTTATGGAGTATATTTAAAATGCATAATTAGTTGAGTAATAAAAAGGTAAGATTTGTAAAGTTATATTCTCACATAGAAGTCTAAAAGAATACTCTACATGTTTTAACTTGCATTCATTTCCTTTGTAGTCTTAATCAAGAAAAGCATAAAATAGCTAGTTTGTTGAGTATATAGAGTCTTCTTGTAGTTTTCAAGTAATTTCTTATGAATGACCTTCTCAAAATTAATTATTAAATATCACATATAATTAACTAATCGTTATCAAAGTTGGTGAACAATGTAGTACCCTTTACTTTATAAACAAAATGAGCTATTATTATAATATTTGGATCATTGAAGAATATTCTCATGGTCAATATAAATACTTAGTCCATGTCTCTATACTTTATCTTACCAATGTTAATTCTTAAATAGGCATCAACCATACATAAGTTTACTCTATCACCTTGTTACAACACCTAGTAAAGAACTATTTGATCTTTTGACATACTAGAATTTACCTTTCTTTTAAATTAAAAGTTACCTTTATCCTAAAAACCTTGTGCCCTAATAGAAATAGTTCAAATATTAGAAAACTCATCTATCTTCCACAATGAGGTATCCTTTTATTTGTAGTTTGTTTGTGAAGAATAAGTTTATTTTGTGAATCATTATTGTAAACATATATATTGACCTATATAAATGGTTTATAAATGGTTTTTACTTCCTATTGACATAGGCCTTTTTTATTGAACATTAAAATACTTCTTTTAAGAGACCGATCCTTTCCTTATTACAAAAAATATATCCAAACAAGTTGGTGAATGGACTTAGTGAAGATATACTGATAACCATGAAACTTATAAAACTTGGTGTTAGGAATTTAAGATACTTTAAAAATAATAAATGAATAGTTTACCCTTAATTATCAGCACTTTGAGACTAAGAATTAAGATTTTAGGATTTAAATTTAATATTAAGAATGGTGTTAGGTAAGTTGAGATTTGAATCTTATTTGGATGTGTTAATTTCTATTTTCCTTGAAATGATAAAACTAATAGGATGTTCATTAGAATTGAATAAGTTATTAAGTCAATATACATTAATTATGTGGCTTTCATGTTAATAATCTATTATTGATAGTTGTTTTAAATAGTTATTAGACCCAATAATTTTAAGCGAATTGGTTTACATTATTTTGAGATTAGGTTTACGAGATAAGAAACAATGATAGGAAATTAATGTGTAATGGAGGAACTAGCCATATTAATTAATATTTGAACATATTAATCTTGTTCTTATGAGTTCTTTACAAAGTTATGATTAGGACCCCAACACTTTTCATTCAAAATATTATGTAGGACAATAATTATTATACCTCTAAATGGTTTTATTTATTTTCTAATATTAAAAATGGTAGAACCCTTAAAGTCATTGACTACGTGAGTAGGTAGATGAAATAAGATTTAACTAGAAAAATTTAGGTTATTTGATTATTCTACTTAGCATATATATAGCCAAGGGTGGAATATTTAGATTTGATTTTTATTCATGTTGTGAGTCTTGTATAAAATATGTTTCCTACTGATAATTTCATCTTATATGAAATAATTTGGCATGGGTCATGTATTATATGGACAAATGGAGATTTGGCTTTGGTTTAAGAATTATGTGGATTACTAATGTGATAGAAATTTTGTAGATCAAAATCAATCAAATGTTAGGTGTATGATGTTAATTAGAAGAATAATTTTGAGAAATTATTTTTTGATCATGTATGAATGTTTATCACTGTTTATATTCTTGGTTTGAGATTAAAGCTTAGATTACATAAATGATATTGCCTTACTTTGATGAAAACCCTTAGGTATTGGGTACTATGTGCCAATACACAAAACCAATAATTTATTGAACAAAGAAAGTCAAAATTAGGTTTCAGGTAAACATGAGAATATTCACAATCAACTCTACTCCAAACATGTCATTGTAGTGTATTTTTTAAATAGATCTTTAACTAGGTTTTCATCCTCGTTCCACCTAAATGGGTGACAACCGCTAAAGAATTCTTTGGAGAAATTGAACCCTAGAAAGAGTTGTGTACCCACTCATGCAATTATATAAAATATAATATAGAAACTAGAATTGCATATTCATCACACATAAAAAATCCTTTAGTATCTTGATTTTGTGGATACAAGGTATGTAAGTAGACTAGAAGGTGAAGGATGTCTCTAGTACTCAGGGAATAAGGATACAAGGTGATTGTATAAGCTTCTTCATGAATAAGATAAAATCTATAAACCAAAGTAAACTAAACAAGCCAAGAAAATAGTCTTTAATACTCAAAAGAATCTTCGGGGTGGATTAGTCTTGTACTTGGCAAGTTGACTAAAATTTGAGGGAGAGTACAAGACCTTTAATATATTAGATACTTACAAAGATCCTCATTACAATATATGAGAATATTGTAAAATTTTATATAGATAACTGAGGACTTGGATTACTCTCGATGAGTCTAAGTCGAGCTCTCCAGAGAAATTTATTGTTACTTTTCTTAGAAGTCTGTATTACTATTATAATTTAATTTCTTGTATTAGATAGAGATATATGGTTTGCTTGATCACTTATAAGTTCATATGGCTATTATGATTTCATATCCTGTATTGGATAGGTATGGTTTGCTTGACCACTTATAATTTTTTATGGCTATTATGATTTCCTATCCAGTATTGGATAGAGGTATTGTCTATTTGACCACTTATAAGTTTCTATGGCTATCATGATTTCCTATCTTGTTTTGGATAGAGGTATGGTTTGTTTTACAACTTATATGCCCAAGGATAGAAGAGCCCATAATGGTTATGTTTTTTATTGTCAAGTAGTGAACACTTTAGCCCAAATTGGCCATTTTAATTCTTGAGTACTTAGATTAAGATAGTAACCTATTGTCAAAAAAATAATTTAAAGTAAAGATGACGAAAGAAAGAAATAATTTAAAACAACTCAAACCTAAAAGAAAGATATAAAATTACTAACAAAGACCTAATTTGGTCTTTACAATTTTATGTCTTTTAAAAAATAAAGTTATATTTTCTTAGAAATCAAAGGGTTTATTGACTTGATTTTTTAACCCTCAAAAAAATCACACTTAACAATATAGGAAAAAGAAAGACTTACAAAAGATTATTCTACTCTCAAATCAAAACTTTACGAAATCTATTTGTAAATGAGGTGCAATAATAATGAATTTGACATTTACACAACTCAAGGCTAATAAACTTACAATATGTAAGTTGACTAAGCTAGGCCATGTAAAAATTTATAGTCATGACAACTAGCTATGGGAATAACATACAAAGTAGTGGTGCATGTGTGACAAATTCTTAGCACATGGTATAATTTATTGACTCGATTTTTTATCCCCTTCTTGATGATACTCTCCCCCTTCAACCAAGAGGGGGGATGAACTTTATATTGCATTCACCTTGTTAGAACATCAAGGTAGTTATCCCAATCAAATTAAATACATATATATATCAAAATGATAACCATCTCATATAAATCAATTAAATCATAAATAGGAAATGTGGAATCTCATTAATCATTTATATTCTTTCATAAATATTATTTTTTTCGATTCATTATTTTTAATAATGGTAACAGTCACATTTAAATTTTTCAAATAATTTTGGCATTCACATCTAGTATTAAATTTACTTTTCACGTGAGTGCATGAAAGAACAATCATCACATTTTAATAATTTATACTTGAAATATATATAAAATAATATCATGTGATTTCATAGCATCATCTAATTATTGTACTTTAAATATTTGAAACAAGTCTCCAATTAATGATCCAAAAATGGGGTGTAATGTATCTTTTCCCCTTAAAAAAATTCATTGTCCCCAATGACTTAGTTTAAACAAGTATCAAAAGTTTTAGAGAATAATAAAAGACTAATTAAACTTAATCAAACAAATAAGGAAAATATTAGTGGAATTCTCTTTATTCCTCCTAGGCATTGGCACTATCCTTTGAGTATTAATCCCATTGGACCTTGCATTGAGTGACTTCTCTATTATGCAAGTGAAGCTTGTGAAACTTGAGAACTTTGGGAGGCTAGATCATAACCACTCCTAGGTCCAAAAATTGAAGAACATTCCAATCAAGCACATGAGAAAAATCAAAAATATATTTCTTAAGATATGAAACATGAAAAAATTCTGCAAATTGACAAGAGCAAGTGGTAAAGAAAGTTTTTAAACAATTAAGTTGAGAACTTCTAGGACCTCAAATGAGCCCACATATCTAGGAGTAAGCTTGGTTAACATCCCAAACTTGATTGAAATCTTATAGGGATTGAATCTCAAAAGAACTATGCCTCTAACAACAAATTTTTGTAGAGATCATTTTGCATCAACACAACTCTTATGTCTATTATTGGCCTTAGTCAACCTCTATTTGATTAGCTTAACTTGTTCTTCCACTTCCATTAGAATATTTGGTCCTATGTACACTATATCCTCTAATATGTCCCAACTGATAGGTATTATCTATCTCCAAACATATAATGCCTCAAAAGGAGCCATTTAAATAGTAGATTGGTAAGAATTTTAATAGGAAGATTCAACAAGAGGTAGATATTATTCATTTTATACTACTAGTCCATGCAATAAATTCATAACAAATCCTCTAAAAATGTGTTTACTATTTCATTCTAACCATTACTTCTCATGATTATAACCTAGAGTAATACTCAACTAAGTCCCCAATGCTAAAAGCAAGGTTTGATAAAATCTTCAACTCATGCATGCAACTCTATCTAAGATGATATTTTTAGGGACTCCATGCAAAAAAAAAAGAAATATTGAACAAGCCTTCTAGCAAACACTAGAGCTTCATCTATTAAGTTCCCTGGAATGAAGCGAGTAAATTTATGGAGTTTATCCACCACAACCAAAAACATGTCATGACAATTTCTTAATTTAGGGAGTTGGATGAAATCCATGATAATGACTTGCCATTTAAACTCAAGAATTTAATGTGGATACACCAATCCTATTAGGTTTTGGTTTTCATCCTTAACTCATTGAAACTAAGAATTTAGCATTGAAATTTGTGGTATCTCTTTTTATAAAAAGGGGTAAAAATTTATTAAAACATCCAACAAAGTACAATGAGTAGGGGCCTCAAGCCTGGAAGAGAAAACAACACCAGAAAACCAACAAAAAGAAGCCCCCAAAAGGGTTACAACTAATCATCCATATCTTCCTTGACCAAACTCTCAACATCATGAACACATTCCGGAGGCAGGTGAACCCAATCTCCCGCCTTCCATCCCTCTAAGCGATCAGAAGCCCACTTAGCCAAGCAATTAGCAGTCCTATTCCACTTGCGAGGAACATAGCAGAAAGAGACTGCATCCAAAGAAGCACTCAGACTAAGAATCTGTCTACCCACCACAACCAAATGCCAATCCAAATCCTCCATCCGTTGCAGATTCAACATATCCACCACAACCTGGGATTCAAACTCACAAATAATCTTACTCCATCTAAGAGCACATCCTCTTTCAAGAGCCAAGAGGACAATAAGAGCCTCCATGTAGTTATTTGTTTGAAACCCCATATATTCTGAAAAGAAGAAAATAACCTTACCAGAGCTATCCCTACCAATTCCTCCAACCCCAGCATGCCTGGGATTTCCCCTAGAAGATCCATTAGTATTGATCTTAAGAGTCCCCAGAGGGGGGGGGAACCACTTTCCCTCCCTACAAACCTTCCTTCTAGCTTGCCTACTTCTAACTTGTTGTTTCTTACAAAGAGCATCACTAAAGCCCGCACAAAAAATGTTCAAATTTTGAACCACTTGCACATTTCTAGGATCAATAACCTCCGAGAGGTCACACTTCGCAGCTAGGGTCTCCTGGAGCATATTAATTACTTGCAACCACACCTGTTGCTCCATCTTCAACTTATCCTGAAATATCCTTCGGTTCCTTTCCAACCACACCTGCCAAATAATAAAACTTGGACCCATATCCCAGGCCACATCAAGAAAGGAAGTCTTAGAAGGAGGTCTGCCAAGACTATTCCAGAACTCAACCAAAGAGCTAGCATGACCACAAGCATGCTTCCAAGCTCCCCACCACCAATGCCAAATAGCTCTGGCGAAAGAGCATTGGAAAAAGAGGTGCGAGCTATTTTCTTCACTTTTATTACATAAAACATAGATAGAAGGCCCATGAAAGCCCCTCTTCTAAAGATTCTCCCAGATAGGACATTTATTTTGCACCACAAGCCACAGGAAAGAATTACATTTGGGCCAACCCGACTTATTCCAAACCTGCTTCCACCAAGAAATATCCATCTTATCAAAAGACTGTCTTTCCAGCTCTTGATAACCAGAGGCCATAGAAAACTTTCCCTTCGGATTAGGTCCCCAAGCAAGAATATCAACTCCTCTCAGAGAGTTACACACTCTACTTGCAAGTATCCTAACAAGAGACTCCCTCTCTTCCTCTGAACACCCTAGAGGCCATTCATGAGGTTCTTTCCATCTAGCAACCTTGCCACAACCCACCCTTAACATCACCTTAAAATCCTCAACTTTACTCCACCTTGCTGCACGAAAGCTATCACAAAGAGGTTGAAGGTGAGGATACTGAGACAAGATAGGAGGGAACCCATCCCAAGAATCCTCCTAGAAAAAAGCTTCAGAGCCCCCATTACAAATCCAGAAACGACCCATTTTAACTAACTGCACTCCTCTCTTCAAAGTATTCCAAATCATGGATCCCCTTCCTGTCAAATTGTGTCTTGGCACATCTTTCCCTTCCACTCCACCAAGATACTTAACATTAAGGATTTTGGCCCATCCTTGATCCTGGCTTATGCACCATCTCCAAAAGAGCTTAGTAGCTAGAGCATTGCCATTCAGGCTCATTTTCCGTAAACCAATGCCACCATCCTACTTTGATCTGTAAACACAATCCCATTTGACCAGACTCCACTTAGAGGAGAGCAAGTTACTCATCCATAAAAACTGCCTGGAAAGAGCATCGAAGTCCTTAATGAAGCCAACCGGTGTAGTCTGCACAAAACACCTGCAGATAGGAAGTGCTTGGACCACAAACTTCAAAAGTGCCACTCTACCAATAATTGAAAGCCACCTATGGGTCCAATGACTCACCTTACTCTGAAACTTATCCAAAATTTCCTACCACAATTCCCCTGGCAATCTATGGTCTAAAAGAGGAATTCCAAGGTAAACAAAAGGAAGAGTTCCAATTTGAAACCTCAGGATTCGGGCAATCCCAGCTTGAATAGGAGCAGGGGTATTGAAGAAAAAAATATGGGACTTTTCCTCATTAATCTTTTGTCCTGAAGCTTTCCCTTAAATATCCAAAGCTCTTCGTAATCTAACCGCCTCTTGAATTTTGGCCACACCCATCAAAGCAGTGTCATCCACAAATTGGAGGTGGGAAGAAGGAGGAATGCCATGCCCCCACTTCCAACCCTGAATCAAACCCTGCTTAACTTGAGACTTGAGAAATCTCCCCAAACCTTCAGCCATCAAAATGAATAGGTAAGGGGAGAGAGGATCTCCTTTCCTAAGGCCTCTAGCCGTGCCAAATAAGTCTGTAGGCTCCCCATCAATCATAACAACAAAAGAAGGCGAGGTAATACAACTTATTACCCAACTAATTCACTCACTCCCAAAACCAAAAGCCTTGAGAAATTTTTGTTGGAAACTCCATCTGACCCTATCATAAGCCTTGGCCATATCCAACTTTGTGAACATAGCTTTCTCCTTAGAGGCAGCCATAGAATGTACAACTTCTGCAACTATGATAATCCCATCCAAAATCTGTCTTTCGGTAATAAATCCCCCTTGCTCCTCAGAAATTAATTTACTGAGCCATGACTTCAACCATTCAACAATCAATTTTGTGATTATTTTGTATGTCACATTACATAAAGCAAAAGGTTTAAATGAGTTAAGAGAATTAGCTCCTTCCTTCTTTGGAATGAGGGCAAGGAAGGTTGCATTTAAAGCCTTAAGCATTTGCTTATTTCTAAAATACTCTTGCACTACTTCAAAGAGGTTCATCTTGACTATATCCTAGAATGCTTGAAAAAATTCTATAGGAAAGCCATCCGGTCCTGGGGCTTTACCCTTTTTTATCCCAAACACCACAACTTCTATCTCAGATAGTGAAACGGGCTTAATGAGGGCCTCATTCATTTCAGGAGTGATAATGGAAGGAATGCAATCAAGCACCAATTCCTCCTCAACCCTAGCAAGATCAAAATCTTCTAAAAACAGACTCCCAAAAAATCTAGAGGCCTCTTGAGCAATCTCCCTATGAGAGGAAACTAAAGTCCCTTCAGCCGTCATGAGAGAATCGAGAACACTCCCGTGTCTTCTATCCTTTACAGTATTGTGGAAGAAACTAGTGTTTCTGTCCCCTCCCTGGAGCCAATCAATTCGAGCCTTCTACTTCCAATAAATCTCCTCCCAGAGCTCCCATTCCTCCAATTCTCTCAGCACCACAACTTCTTCTCTATATAGAACATGAGACAAACCCTGTTCTCTTATTTGGCAAGTAATGGTGTCCATCCTCAACTGTGCATTTCTTTTAACAACGAAGAGGTTTCCAAAGCACATTCTGTTCCACCTCTTTAGCTTAAACTTCACATACTGCAATTGCTTGACAAAGGAAAACATAGCAGTGCCGTAAGTAGGCTTCCCTTCCTCCCACCAAACAAACATATGATCTTGAAGAGAAGCATTCCTCAACCACATAAGCTGAAACTTAAAAGAGGGATTCTTAGTCATTCAAAACTTAGTAGCAGACAAAATGATTGGCCAGTGATTTGAACCTCTCTAGTCCAAAATCTCCGACCTGGTATTCTAACAATCCGCCATCTAGAAGCAAGACACCAGAAACCTGTCTAATCTTTCTGCTATGGCCTCTGCCCCACATCTTCTATTATTCCAGGTGAACAAACCATTGGAAGGTATACCATCCACAATCTTCAAAACTTCAATGTTACTCCTCAAAAGTCCCACAAAAGGGTAGATCTTGGGATTACCTCCTCGCTTCTCTTCCAAACTTAAGATTGTATTAAAATCTCTTGCCAGAATCCAGGGGAACAAAGGAGCAAGAGAACAAACATATCCTATATGTGACCAAAGCAAGGATTTTCCCAAGAAATTAGTTGTAGCATAAACATTATTAAAAAGGAGATTCTCACCAGTCTCACAACAAGTGGCCACCAAGGAAATAGAGGACCTGCTAGAGATCCACCAAAGTGGAACCAACTTGCGAGGATCCCATAATAAAGCTAAGCCTCGAGAACATCCTTGAGCTCCAATGCATTGGTAGAGACATCTAGACCAAATCTTAGCAGCCGTGTTGAACATCCTATCAATAGATAACTTAGTTTCCTGAATAAAAACCATATCAGGAGAATAAGACTTAATCAATTCCCGAATAGCCTTTTGTCTAGGGATGCTATTCAACCCCCTTACATTCCATGAAAGAACAATCATTTTTGGGATAGAGAAAAGTGGGAATCAATGGTCTTCACAAAAGAAGACTTCGCTAAAGTCTCTCCAACTAACTTCACCTTTTCTTGGTCTTTCTTCCTTCCCACCTTAAGAGTCTTATCCAAAACATTTTTTTTAAAGGCTTTTTGATGAATTCCTTAAACAGGATGGAAACCCTTTCCTTTGCTCCCCTCCTGCCGATCCTTCCCAGCGTAAGACATAGAGCGGGAAGGAGTTGGACTCTCCTGCATTTCTTTTCCTCCACTTGCTCCCAACTCATCCTTAGGCCCTACAGAGGTATCTGTGTTCATCTGCACCCCTACCGCTTCCTCCTGTGGATCAGTTTGAATGACATTGTTCTCATCCCCACCTATTTCCCTTGCCTCCAAAAGATCTTGGCCAACAAACATATTATAAATGGTTCCATCGAACTACTCCAAATCATCTAGAGCATCAAACTTGTTGAATACCTCTTCCACCTGTCTGTCCTTAAAGGTCCTCTTTTGGCCTTGACCCTTATTACGAGCTCTAACAGGAATGGAACCCTCCTTATCCTCCCTCATGGGGGCTTTCCCTTTATCTTGATTAGGAGGATCACTGGCCGACCCCATTTTAGAATCCCCTGTAGGTTTAGATTTAGGGACACATCCTCTACAAATTCCCATATTCATGACAAAAATGACAACAAAACGGTAATGTTTCATAATCAAGTTGTTGAATCCGTGAGCTTGATCCCAACTGAATCTCCATGGAGTCAAGCAAGGGCTTATTCAAATCAATTTCTACATATACCCGAGCATAGGTAATTACCTTCTTTTCAATAGTCTGTCTTGAAGGATCGATTGGTTTTCCAAGCTAGCATGCCACTAAGTTGAGAATGTCCTCTCTCCAAAATTCCAAAGGAAGCCATGGTAACCTTACCCACACCGAAACCCGTGAAGGAAGCTCTTCTGAAGGATTAAATCCAACATGCCATGGCTTGATGAAAAGGCCAACTTGATTGTAGAAATAAGGCCCCCCTTCAAATACTTTACTTTTGTTTGACATGCAAGTAAAAACCACTTGAAAATAGCCGTTGGCTACCAGCATTACATCCATATCCCCCTCTGGACACCATGTACAACAAGTCCACGACTACAGAAAGGGAAAAGACACCCGAATCCCCAAAAACTTACAAATCAAAGCGTGTTTTGACAGGTAATTGATGTCATCCACAACAGACTCAGGCTAGATCTCAACAACAGGCCTATTATTTCTCCTGGCAAGGCATCCATTCACCTTTGAAGGCCTAAAACCTCCAGGCACAGAAGAGGGATCTCCCATTCTAGAGCTATTCTCACCAAAAATTGGATTCTTGTGCAAAAGCATTGATGGGCGGCTTCCCACCACTGTATCCTTAAAAGACATACTCATCCCGCCAGATGAAACTTCTCTCAAAGCCATGCAAGGCCCGAAACAAATACCCCAAGGAGCCCAAATCACGCTTGGGAAAAGCAAAAAAAGGAGCCCCACAGAGGAGCTTTACCACAAAACCCTTACCAAAGAAAAGCTCAGTACCACCCCTTAGCCTGCGCCGAACCACCTCCAGCAGAAGCCTTAGAAGAGAAACCTCTGCAAGTAACCCCAATCAGCCGTAGAAGCACCCAGAACCCAAGAGAAAACAATGCCCCCCGTACTCACCAAAGCCCCACAACCAACTAGAACGCCCCCCATGCAGACAAAACCCTTCTCTCGACCTCGATACTGCCGAATCCTCTTCCCTTTGTATGAGGGAGATATACCCACATGCAGACCATGACTTACGCTGTGGGCCTCTGACTCCTCACTCACACTCAACCAGAACATTGTTTCAAACTCCAATGTAATCTTGTTCCTATAAAATCTCTTTGTGGTATCTTGTTTCATTCCCTTCCAAAAATATAGTTTTTTTAAGTCAACTAAAAATTTGGTCACTCTTAGGTTCCTAAATAAGGGAAAAAATGGGCTTCCCTTAAGAAAAATTTTCTCAAGTCACCTTGATTGGGTATGAAAATTATATCTTTGTATCTTAATAACCCATTGGAATCAAATTAGTATCTAGATCATACCTAAGATCTTGAGAGTTTTTTGAGAGTGCATTCTTGACTTGCTCATAAAACTTGTCACCTAGACAATTCCTCAAGACTTGCTCTTTAAAGGTTGTCTAAATAGTGGCTATTGTTGCAATATGCCTCCTACAACTAAGAGCATAAACTACTCATTTTCTTTCTCTTTTATGAAATTTATGTCAAATTCATAATTGGATAACAATTCTAGCCAATTCCTTTGGTGTACATTCAAGTTTGGCTACATGAGAATAGACTTAAGTTATGGGTATGTCTTGAGGATCATGATGGGCAAAAGTGGCAATAATGTAAGATTATTTGTAGGGTGTTATGTGGGTGACTGACTTTTACCCCAAATTGATGAAATGAAAAGGGTTTTTAGAGATTCTCGGCTTTCCACTAGTATAAATTATGCTTTAATTTGAATTTAATAAATAATTATTTTTCATTTTCTATTAAATTATGACTAAAGTCTGATCGATGGAAGCTGATTGAAAAACATCTATATCTTTCAAGCGGTATCACATTTTTTTAATTTGAAGCATGTCACATTCTTTTTACTTCACATACTAGAGATTAAAAAATTTGCGAGGTTTTGACCAAGTTAAGGTGGTTAGACATCACGAGTTTTTATATTTTTAAAGTTGTAATAAAAATTCATAATTAATTATTTACTTGGAAAAAATTACAAAAAATATATGCATCACGATGGGACATGAGTCCTCTACTTATATATATAAAATTTTATAAAAAAATATTTATCATTTTATTATGGTTAGGGTGGTCAGAACCAGGACACCTACTTCTTATTTTTTCACGAAATTTAGAATTACTCTTGCATTGAAATTTCAAATTTTCACCAAATAGATTTTATTTATTTTTAAATAAACCTAGTAGTTTAAAACTACATTCAATTTTCTACAAATTCTATTCTTACATATTTTTGAAATGATATAGATCCACTTATTCAATTTTATGTCCAAGTTGCACAATCCTTCTCTTGATACATAAATGTGACCATAAAATGGCCCTTTGTATCATGAGTATAAGAGATTAGGAGTAGACATTAATTTCTCCTTCACAATTTGAAATATTCTTCACACTTTTCCATCCATGAGCTGTTTACCTTTCCTTTGAAGTGAGGTAACGAGATTTACAAATTAAAAAAAATAGAATAAATTTCCTATAGTATCCAACTAGTCCCATAAAACTATGTACCTCATGCACCTTCTTGGGTGTCGAGAAATCTATGATTGCTTGGATTTTTATTGGATCAACCAAAACTCCCTCTGTAAAGATTATGTGCCACAAATATTATACTTATTTTTTTTAAAAGGAGAATTTAGTCAACTTTCCATAAAATTTGTGCTCTCTTAAATGTTTAAGAACCAATCTCAAATGATGAGCATGTTTCTCCTCATCTAGATGAAGTATATTAGAATAGATCATTTATGAAGACAAGGATAAATTTGCACAAATGATCTTTTGAAGATATTTTTCATCAAATTCATAAATACCACAAGGGTATTGGTCAATTCAAAAGATAAGTTGGTGAATTTGTAGTGACCATACCTCATTCTAAATATTGTCTTATGGATATATTCATCTTTAATCCTCAACTGGTGGT
>VDFB02212091.1:0-11004 GCA_007258455.2 Sequoia sempervirens
AATGTATAGTTTTTCAATTATATCCATTCAAATAGTCAGTACCATGACTTTGTGTGGAACAACATACATTTACATTATCAATAAAGACTACATTTTTGAAAGGATTGTGCAATCTTTCCAATATTATATGCATCTACATAAGTGCAATCTAGTATTGTAATCTTCTGATTTTGTTTATGCACATGAATGTAATGTAGCAGAAATAAAAATGTACCTTACTCTTCATTTGAAATTCACAAAAGCTCTACCTAATTGAGTTATTAACTTTTGTGTCTTCATGAACATATGTTGATACAAAATGAATGGAAGAAGCATCCAAGTAATCTTAATTTTTTCTGCCAATAATTCATACCAAAGATTGAACAATTTAAGGATATTGCAATAGGTAATTTGTATTGACAAAAATAATATTACTGAAGCATTTCAAAGTTTAGGCCATAAGAATCATCCTTTTTTAAACATGGATTGTGTTGTAGCCAAAATTCCATCCTAATTATTTTTGCATACTTCCATTTTCACTCATCTCTTACATCCACCAAATGCATAGAATTCTTGTCATAATAACTTAAATTTAATAAAATCCCTCACGTGAGCTTTCAAATAAAACCCTTGATCACAACATCAAAGTGTATTCCTCCTTTGAAATACTCCTATGATTACTCATACCATATCGCCAAGACAACACCATGTCAATGAGAGTCCCTCCAAAGTCTCCCCGACATTAGCACAAAGCACAGATCAGAAATGTAGATGAGACACCCCTATGTCGAAGAGACTTATTTATATGTCTCACCGATGATGTAAAATAGTGAATGTCAACAAGATACGAGCATATCAAGGAGAGAATCATTTATGTCACATTGACAAGGTATATCTACAAGTGCTCAGCAAAACACAACTCTTGGATATAATGAAGTAATTATCAATGAGATAGTGGCATATTGGCAAGAGACATTAACTTGTCTCATCAACACCAGAAACCAACATCGGAGGAACATAAGATCTAATGTCGATGAGACATTGAGATATCAGTAAGACAAATAAGATTGTCTCATCGACAGCCTCTTCTAATGATCAAAAGCATACACATATACCATTGATAAGGTGAGAAACATACGCGTAGAGCAGCAAAAAAAAAGGAAGACAAAAACACCACCATACTCAAAGTATATCAAGCAAACAATGGGCATTTTAATTAAAATTCTCTTAGAAAGTTATGAAATGATGATTAGTCTGATTGATGTGACTAACGAAAATATTGATGAGACTACCACTATTAATGAAGAAATTGATCATAAAGGTGGCATGAGTGCCATTTATGAACCAGGGTTGGATGAAGTGTCTTGAAATTTGATAAATACAGCCTCAAAGAAGTTGAAATCATAGTGAATTCTAATTGAAGGATTTGGAGAACCAAGTTGGACGGCGGGAGGCAGCTGGAAATTTGCAACATTTATCCAAGTAAGTGGTCTAGACTTAGCTCAAAGTATTTTATTAGTAATTAGATGAAAGCATTGCATCAGTAGGGTTGAGATGGAAAAAACCTCAAGTAAATAGAAAGCAAAAAGACAAAAAAATGAAGCTAGGCAATTGAATCAAGACTTAATCGATCAGTATCCTGGGTCTGGGCCAAAATCTAGAAGAATAGCACAACTTAACCCATTGTGTGTGACATTAGTAGATAAACAGAAAAATCTGGGAGATGTATGGACTCTGTGTAGGGGTTATGACCTCTTTATTTATCATTATAGGAAGACATTTCGGCATAGCCCAATGTCAAACCTGTGGAAATTGAATTTGGGTAAACTTGTAGTACCCAACGTCTTTATGAATGTAGAGTTAATCAAGGTGTTGGAAAATAATTACAATCCGAAGACGAGAAATTCATTTGCCTGATGGGTCACAATTCATGGTCATAAATCCAAATTATATTTCTATGATTTTTTAGCTAGACACTTCCCTGGAAACAAAATTATGAATCAAAGACTTGTTGGAGGAATACCACACCATGGACACAAGTTACAAGAGGTGGAAATTTCCTCTACATAGGGTTAAAGGTGTGGGTAACCAAACTATGAGGTTCTCTAGTGAAGATAAGCCCCCATTCTCTGTGGCTTTGTTTGAAGAATACTTTCAATACACTTATTACTTAGCTGGTCAAGTACTGGAAATTGATTTTCCTGAGAACATGAAAATTGCTCCCATGGTTTTAGCCACATACATCTAGAGCCATAATGCCTGACCCTATGTTTATGCAGAGTATTTATCGGAGGCCATCAATAATTCCCTCAATATCATCAAGAATGACAGTGAAGCCATTAATTTCAAGCACTATTCTCTTTTCATGCACATGATATTATACGAAGGGCAGGTGATGGGGATATGGGGTGAGGAATTAAGAATAAAAGACTTAGATAATGATGGAAATTCAAGGCCTATACAAATGTGGACATTTGTGTGGGAAACAGGTGTGGGAGGTCCCACTACCTATATTTTGAGGAATATTTTGTCAAACCACTATACAAGATGCTAGGCCACAAATGTGACTACAACCTCTCCCCAGAGATCTTAAGATTTCTCTGACCAAAAGATATGGGTCATGAAGTAGGGATAAATCACAATTGGGGGACTGGTACATGTTTGGGGATTGTACTGTTATCAGGGTTTATGGATTTGAAGTTGCACCTTATTTGCTGCCAAAGACTGTGCTAGACAGAGTTGCTTATTTAGAGATCATAAGGC
This sequence comes from Sequoia sempervirens, assembly GCA_007258455.2. Classification (NCBI taxonomy): domain Eukaryota; kingdom Viridiplantae; phylum Streptophyta; class Pinopsida; order Cupressales; family Cupressaceae; genus Sequoia; species Sequoia sempervirens. The sequence goes on from VDFB02212091.1 coordinate 2,743, forward strand.
AATTGTCATTTTCAGCTTTCATGCATTTAAAGAGCTATGGGAGGTAAACTTTCATGCCTTCCACTTTATTCTTTGGTGATTTCACTATTATCTCTAATTCAGGCTATGACTTGGTTAGTGGTAAATTGGATTATTATGGCTTTTTGGTTGGCAACAAAAGGGAAAATTTTGATCCTAAACACTTCATTTGTGATGCAAAAAATTTTTAGAAATTGAAAGGGTATGGGCATAGTTTCCTTTTAGAAGATGTCATTAGAAATTGTGAAGAAAAACAAAACATGATGAGAATGAATGCCTATAGTAGGGTTATGATGGTTGAGGCTTGGAAGGTGAATAATAACCCAGGCTACATAGGGGCTTTCCCTGAGGTACAAGATCCCATAGAAAGAATTGAATAGTTAATCCTCCATGAAGAAGAACTAATAAGAGATGTGCCACTTGTGGCATTTGAAAGAGGAAGGGGCATTCGTCCTAGGAGGCAAGTAGAAAATATCACACCACTAGATCACTTATCACCTCAGCCTACTCTTGAAGTGAGCTTTTCAGTTGGTTCCCCATCCACGGAAGAAGATAACACTAAGGAGGAAGAAGAAGTCTCATAGTTTAATGATCCTGTTATACCCCAATATGAGATGCCATTGGAAAGAAGTGTGATCACCTTTGAAGCCTCTGATGAGCTATCAAATTATGTGAGGCATTGTGCAAGTAAGGAATTTGTTGCAGATGACACTTTTGTGCAGACCCCTGAATTTAAGTCCTTTATATATGAGTATAAATGAAGAATAATAAGAGAAAGGTTAAAGGAAATTGACCCTGAGAAAGAGGCTTATGCCTTGAAAGAGTTGCAACATGAAGTTGATAGGGAAATGAGAAAAATGACTGCTGAGAGAGGAAGAGCATTATTGCAAGAAGTTGGAGTTATGCTCCTTCCTGGGTGGGATATTAGTTCAACCATTGTGTTTGATAGCTTTTTGAAGAGAAAGAATAAAACTTTGCAAATAACAAATGAAGTAGGTGACAGGGTCTATACAGGGTCAAGGTACAATCCTGATAATACCACTTTGCAAATTTGGGCTCTTTACCCCCCAGACAAGAAGCCTTCTCTCATTGACCATGATCAGATTTTTGGACATCTCTTGGTGCAAAGAGTAGGGGAGATAGATCCCTTGGAGACTACTGAATTGAATGTGAATGTAGCCAAATTCACCAAAGCCCAGATCCAAAAGCTAGTAAGAGATAACCAATGGTTGATAGAGGAAAATGACAAGTTGAAACAAGAATTAACAAACTGCAAAGATAGGTTGTCTGATTCTCCTAGGCTTTACTCTCCTTTAATTGAACATGAAAGAAAAGTGTTAGAGGCCATGTTTGAGACTACTCAATGGAAGCATAAATTTGAAAAGGCTCAAAAGGAACATGAAGAACTAAAAAGAAAATTGAAGGCTACTACTTTTGAAGTAGCATCAGGGATAATTTGTATGAAATTCAAAGATATGTGCCAACATGCAGATGGTGTCTAGCGTGCTCACAGTGGAACATACAAATCCCTCATGGAGCATGGAAGTCTGCTTGATAGGATGAAGGAAATGGAATCCCATATCAAGGAAAAAGATGGAGATAATAATGCTTTGCTCCAAGAATGTCAGGGCCTCATGAATACACATGAAAACTTCCAGAATATCTTGACACGGGAATTGAGTGACTTCAACTAGCCACTATGTCTGGCCATGCCAGATTTCTTTGAAGAAACAGATTTGAAGGATCAGGAAACTTGGAAAATGAGATATCAAAATATTTTCCAGGCATCCTTGATGACGTCAATGATGAGGATGAGGTACTCAAGAAAACGCATAAGCAGCTCAAGAGGATTGTTGGATTGGAGAATGTAATGACAAACACTCTATAGAATGCAAACACTTATGCCCAGGAGAAATACATTGATCACATGTCAAAGGTTAATTTGTTCCTTGCATGAGTTGTATGAAGAGGTAGTCAAATTTTGGTTGTTGTGGATGCATTAACATGGTGCTTGAGCCTTGAATAGATCTTAGGTGGTCATGGGAACTTGTTGATGATTAACAGACTGTGGTGCATCCAACAATGAACTCTTTTTAAGTTTCTATGTTATGTTAATTATGCTTTAGTTAAGAAACGATGTAACTTTTGTGAATGGACTTGAAGCTTGTTGCTTCTTGTACAAATAGGGAAACCAAGGTCCGATTTTGATCATCATATCATCATCATTTCAATCCATTAGAATAGATACTAAACCATCTCATCCACTTATTCATATCAAAAAAACTCATGTTATGTATGTTTATATTTTGAGCAATATAATGGAGCAGATACATTATAACTCGTAATCCATTTTCAGTGTTCAATTGCTATGTCAATTTTCATGCTTATTTATTGCTTTGCTATCTCCAAAGTGGTCTTTTCAAGTTGTTTAAATCTGCAAGATTTATTAGGGCACATTTGCTGTTACTGTGTGGATGCTTTGATTAGTTTCTGGTTAGATGTGAATTAAATTCCTTTCAAATAATTTACTTTAATTGGTTTGTATTAAGGATTAAAGTCCTCTTAGAGATTGGTCTAAAGCCACCATTTTGGGGCCCAGCAGTTACAAATAACTCTAAAAATTTAGAAGTCTCTGAAGCAGTGTATATATTATTATACTTGTAAATATTGTTGTACTTGTATATTCTATGAAACATTCCTTATTTTCTATGAAATAGTGTATGTATTATTGTACTTGTAAATATTCTTTACTATTATGTCTAATGACTAAAGAAAATGAATAAAAATGCCTCACCCTTTTTGTAAGTGACTATGTGAATTATTGTTTGAGAAAAGAAAATTACAGTGTTTACATTTTCAGTTTACTAGTTTCAAATGTTCATTTGCTATGTATATAAAATTGTATGTGCTCTTTATCTCAAATGACATAAAATAGTAATATCATCAAAATCGGGGTTTTCAATTTCAGCACCATCATTGTTCACACTTTTCATATCCTATTCACTTTTAAGTACAATCATCAAAATTTTGTTTTTATTTCTTGTCCCAGTTAATCTTGATTCCTTTCAGAACAACATAGTAGGTTACATGTTAAATTTTAAAGCATTTTCTTTTCATTTTTTTGTATATATTATTTTTCGGTGCATCATTGTGTAACAACAATTTCACTTTTGACATATACAGTAAAAATAAATGAAAGCAAATGTTTTATTTGTCAAAGGAAATGTATGGTGAATACCCTATTTCTTTCAGATAAGTGTGCAAGAGAAATAAGACATAACTAATTGAATATGATTTTCTATTGTACAATTGTTTCCTTAATGTGCTTTTTACTTTTGCATGTGGATTACCCTCAAAAAGAGACTACTTATATTTTTCTTAAATGGAAACTTTACATTTCTTGTCTATGAAAGGAATTTACTGCTTGACAACAGGTTTACCAAACTTTATACAAATAAATATTGGTGTAAAAGGCCATCCCCACAAATGTTGTTTGGTCTGGATATAATGGAAAATTAAAATATTGCTAGGAGAATCATATGGTTCAAATTGTCCAAGTACAAGCATATGTCTTGAAACATTTCAAAGTTTGGGCCATAAGAATCATCCTTTTTTAAACATGGATTACAAATCATTCTAAAAATTTAGAAGTCTTGGTCATTAACATTATTGTTTGCTACAATGTCATCTAGTGTATCATTGTCAATGTTCATATGTTCTTTCAAGTATTTAATATTATCATCATCCTCATCTTGACTTTCATTATCTTCATCATCATTGAAATTTTACTATAGACCATCTATATTGTTACCAAATGTATTTGGATCATCATTTTCTATACCATCCATATTGTTGTCTTCCATAACATCATCTAACTCTGGATTGTTGTCTTCTTGTGCCTGAACATAACCATCTTCAACATCATCATGGATGTCAATTTCTTCGATGTTCTCTAATCCTTCTCTCTCATTTTGTTGGCCATCATTATTTTGCTCAATATCCACTAATGCATCGTCAAATACATGCCTTAATCTTGGATCATAATGTATGACAAATCTCCATTTCGGGTCCAAAATATCTTCATAGAAAAATACCTACACATGAACGACATACATATATTAGATGTATGTTATAACAATTTTATTGATTAATAAACACATGTATATATTCACAATAAGCTATGAATTAATAGATTAATGATCACTACCGCTTCTTGTTTGAATTAAAGAAATACCTGCTCACAATGAATTGGTAGAACATAAGGCTCCTTATCCTCTGGTAGGAACAATGAGGAATCTATAGAAAAAAATCCACTATGGGTATCATGTCTTCATGTCCTCTCAAATGCTTCATACCATCTACGCGAAATACCAAATTTAAAGAGTGGTAACCCAACTCAATAATTTCTTGTATTTTCCCAACATATTAATAGATTCCTTCAATTATATTCTTATCTTTTGAGCTTGATCAGCTAGATTGTAGTCAACCATGATATGACAATCAAAGGATTGTCCTTTACATCTACACTTTCTTCATGATAATGTCGACCATATGCCCACATTGCTAGATATTTCCTCGCCTGTGAAAGACCATTTATTTTAGTAAAAACAAATATAATGATGAATATTAAAATAGTTAATATTGTCAAAACTATAAGTAAACAACATTTTGTAAAATTCCAATTGTACCTTTTTTTCACATCCTCTAGACATGTTGATTTCATCTTTTGTTATGTTTGAATCTATACCTACATCTTCTATTTGATTTTGAATTTGTTTAGTAACCCATTCTAGTGTGCAATATTTTCCCCATTCCCCAAGTAGATGAGTGGGAAGTGGAGTATTCCTTGGATTCGATCTCTTAAACTGTCTCCTTGCTTTTAACACTTCTCTCTTTTTTATCATACCGGATCAATCCATTTGTTTATATAATTCCATGTAGTCTGAGAATGAACTTATCAAGTATAGAACATTCGTCTACGCCTATTACATGCCAACATGTTTATTTCAAACTCCAAATGTCATGTTGTTAATTTGACAAACAAATTATAGAGTAAATTAATGATTGCAGAAAAAAACCACTGCTTGATTATTGAATTTACTTAGTAATTTCTATTTGAACACCATTAGATTGTGGGTTTTCTCCATCAATAATATTTGATGCTTGTTCTTCATCCCAAATGCGTGGCCCATCTTCAAAATCCTTACCAAGGAATTCACATAGGAAGAAAAATGATTCATTCAATACATACCCTTCAACCATGCAACCCTTTGGATGTGCCTTTTGTTGGACATATCTTTTAAGAGTTTTCATATACCTCTCAAAGAAAAACATCCACCTTGTTGATATGATACCCGCCAATTCAATGTCATTGACTAGGTGTATAAGTAAATGGACTTGTAGGGAGCTCCTTCTCAAATACACATACAATTTCTACAATTTCCTTCTTCCACTTTGGAACTTTAGATTCGTGGATCTCCTTGGAGGTCACCCACCTAATATAAGAATAGTAAATTATTATGAAACTTTAGTCATAAATTAAAATGCAATATAATATCTCTATGCCTCTCACACATGAACATTTCATATAACCACATGCCTTGTAAAATGTAGATAGAACATGGCATTCCTTAAGTCAATTGTAAGACAAGAATCCCCCCTAATTTCCAATGGCATGATATGTTATCAAACACATTTATGAAAAGTTCATTAGTATTTTTTTCTCACACAACAAAATATCAAAATAAATTTAGTGCTTAATCAATGTTACCAATAAATATTAAATGTTGATATATAATACCTTCATTAAATTATGAAAATCATGTGTTTTAAATCCTGTGATATGTCCATCAACTATAAAAGCTGTAGCCAATGATGAACCATAGCCAGTAGGTGTCCATATTGAAAAGATGACAATTTTTAGTTGGTCTAGCTCTTTCTTTTTCAAAATCCATTGAGCTTCTACATATGTTTCATTTTCCCTGTTTGGCCACAAATTTTTTCTATCAAATTTGGTATGCAAAAGAGAAATATCTCTCCTCGAAGACAAGGTGTCCTTCTCTCTGCCTGATATATGTCAAAATATAGAATCTGGGACATTTTTTAAGATGTGCATAGGATCTAATGGGTGAGATATTAATAGATCATTCTACTAGGGAGCTCATAAAATATGGATTTCCTTTTCATTCATACGGAATATTAACAACTTGTTTTGGTTCTTCAATTGAATCACCTCGATCAAAAATATCCTCCCAAGCTTTCAATTCAACATCTTCATACTTCTTAAACCAACCACCTAGAGCCATAATCATGGGAGGGCCTCTATTTTCAACTTTTCCATCAAATTGATTCTTCAGGCGATTTCTAAACCTATGATCTAGTGGTAGAAAAACCTTGTTGTTTGTGTAAATAAATTTATGTAGATCTTTAGAATACCACCCTTGAAATTGTTCTGCACATCTTGGACATGCAAATATCCCCTTTGTTTGAAGCCCTGCAATTAAATAAGTAATGTTGTACATAAAATAGTATAAAACTAAGTATGAGAGATTTGGGATGAAAATAAATTATGAATGTAAATCGTAAATATTTTATCTTACGGAGACAAACGTCGTCTGGGAAATCATGAATAGTCAACATAGCACACCATACAACATGAAGGACCTGTTACGATGGAGGATTTTATATGTTAGATGCATTTCTTTATTCCTTCCATAATAGTTGTGTCCTCATCAATAAAAGGCACAAGATAAACATCCATGTTTTTAACTTGATGTTTTCCAAGAACAATAAGAGTCAGCATAAGGTGCTCATACCACAACACTCATCCATGGGGGAATATTGTATACTATTAATCCGACTGGCCAAACACTATAATTTGAGCTTAGGAAAGAGAATGGGCACATTCCATCAATTGCAAGACCAAACCTGATACTACGAGGTTCATCTTTGAATTTTGTTGGCCATTTTTCCTCTATGCGTTTCATTGCTTTGGAGTCGGTCGGAATTCACATGAATCCATCTTTACTCCTATTCTTTGCATGCCATTCGATCAATTGTGCTAGTGGATTGCAATGAAACATTCATTGAAGTCTAGGTATAATTGGCATGTAACATAAAACCTTCTTTGGAACTGTAGGACCTTGTACATTTGTACGATATCTCTTATCTTTGCATACAAGGCATTCTACCTTGTTTTGATATTCATCTCTGTATAAAATGCAATCATTTTTACATGAATGAATTTTCTTATATTCAATCCCCAACTCAACCAACAACAAACATGCCTCTTTGCAAGTTGATGGCAACACATTCTCTTTAGGGAATATTTTAGTTTTTAGTGCCCTGTAAGATTTCCAGAGATTAAATCAATTGAAATTTTGACTTATGATGATCATGTTTGATATGTCAATCTATACTAGGACTATTTATATACAATATATATTTTTAAAATCCCCTTAAAGAAATATAAATGAGGTTGATGAATGTTTATGAATTATGTACACCAATTGACAATGCAAAGTAAGAAATAGATTTTAACTCACTTCAGTAGGGTAGTGAATCCTTTGTCTGACCAACCAACTAGTGACTTGATTTCTAATAATATTAATGTGCATGCTAGTTTTGAGGTTCTACTTGCACTCAATTTGAACACAGATGTCTTTTTTGCTTGCTTGATGGAGTCTTTGATGTTGTTATCATCAACATTACATTGGTGGTAATTACCCCTACTATCATCATTACTGTCAACCATATCATCATTATTGTCATAATTGTTTCCATCCCCAAAGAAACCTATAAGCATTTCATTCAATCCTTCTTCATGCATTGCATTTTCACTATCATGATCATCATCATTAAGGCTAGGTGGCGTGTCATCAGTGTATGCGACTCTCATTAGCTCTTCAAATTTCTTAGGTGGTAGTGTTCTCTTCAATCTTGCTCTTCTCACCCTGGTATGGTTTAAAGGATGGTTTGGATCATCCCATCCAAATCTTAATAACCCAGTTGGATCTTGGGTATTAGTATGTGTTTCATCAAAATCTTCTTCCTATCAACAAACACAAGCATTATTTAATGTTTGGCAATAATTGGATAAATCATAAATGTATCAATTTCAAAGAAATATAATCAAATATGGCTTAAAAAATAAAAATAAAAATTATATGAACATATATACATCAATTGAATAATGGAACATTATTTTATAGACTACCTTTTTTATACAATAATTTAAATAAAACA